>CM050165.1:304878849-305081349 GCA_027410445.1 Discoglossus pictus | reverse complement strand
GTACATCTACACATTATATAGTAATAATAATAATAATAATGCTCAAGAGCATGCCCAGCCGGTACATCTACACATTATATAGTAATAATAATACTGCACAAGAGCATGCCCAGCCGGTACATCTACACATTATATAGTAATAATAATAATAATGCACAAGAGCATGCCCAGCCGGTACATCTACACATTATATAGTAATCACATATATAGTTGTGAGCGTACGAGCTGTTGCTAACGCTGCGGGCTCGCCTAGCGAGCCAAGGCCCTCGCAAAGCGAGGGCACTGGGCAAGGGTCTCAGTTGCTGGCATGGAGCGCCAAAGGCGCTCCTTGCCAGCAACTGAGGACCCTCGCAAAGCGAGGGCCTCAGTTGCTGGCATGGAGTGCCGTAGGCGCTCCATGCCAGCACCTGAGGACCTCGCAAAGCGAGGGCCGCAGTTGCTGGCATGGAGCGCCAAAGGCGCTCCATGCCAGCAACTGCGACCCTCGCAAAGTTCACGTCGCAACACAAAGAGCACGACACACACATTACGACACTCGCAAACAACATACGACACACGTTCACACACATTACGGCCTCGCAACACTCGGACGCAACTCGCGAACATTACAAAATGTAAAACACAATACATACACACAAGCACATACATAAAAACCTTACCTACACCAAGAGGGAGCACCCAGGACCTCAAAAATGCCACTTAGACCTTCATTTTACTCGAAATAAAAGAGTTTAGAGACTAAAAAAAACTGTAAGCGAGAGAAAAAATTGCCGCCGAACAAAACGAAAACGAGGCTACAGCACTCTAAACTCGCAAAACACCACAAGAAACTCGCAAAACGCCACAAACGACCTACAGATATTCATACCACACAGTGCACACATTCAGCATGCTTACACAGCAGCTCCACACCACTAATGCTCCAGCAACATCAAAACAGATTGCCAGCTCTTCAACACAATGCTTCAAAATAGGTAAAGTATATTCATTTAGTAATCTATTACATATTTCAGTATTATACACCAAACAGCATTAGCTACCTTACAATTTCATTGCCGTCATTTTTTGACGGGCAATATTCTAGTATATATATATATGTGTGTGTGTATATATATCACATATATAGTTGCTTCCTGCATATATTACTTCACAATAGGTATAGTACTTTATTAATCTATTACTTATTTTATTATTATACACCAAATACCATTAGCTCACTACCAATTTCATTGCCGTCATTTTTTGACGGGCAATTCGCTAGTATATATATATCAATCAATATATCTATCAATCAATATATATATCTATCAATCAATATATATATATATATATATATCAATCATTATATATATATATATATATATATATATATATCAATATATATATATATATATATATATATATATATATATCAATATCAATCACACACACATAAAAAATATACATAAATATACATAAACATATACATAAAAAAAAAATATTAATTTATATTTATTAATTTATTAATTGATGTACTTTATTAATTATTTGATTATATTGCTCATGTATTTGTATTAGACATTATTTATTATACATATTACAGGGCTATTTATTTGCTATACATGTTACAGGATATTATCCTGTAACATGTATATCACATAAATAGCCCTGTAATATGTATAATACATACAGGGTCACACAAGTTCACACTAACCTTTTTTGCCCTTACAGGTTTCCATACCTGCTTTGCTAATTTGCTAATTTTTTAAAGACTCTGATTGGTTGAAATCAATGTCAGTCAAAAAATTTCAGCCAATCAGAGTCCTTCAAAAATTTGTATAAAAGGCAGAGCGTGGGAAAAAAACAATTAGTCGCGGTTGGAGCTCCTTGTAGGAGGAGCTCCGTTAGTTTGTTGTGTTTTCTTTTTTTAGAGCGTCGTTTTTTTTTAGGTGGAGGCCTCTTGCAATGGGCCAGAATGGATGGACAATGGCTTCAATCAAGATGAGGAGACAAGGGCTTCTATCAAGATTGGATTATGGAATGACATGGGCTTCAATCAAAATTGATTGGAATGCCTGAGTCCCGACTATCCAGGGCAGAAGGCCACCGCTGGAGGGGTCAATTTGACAGGTAAGTATGTGCTGTTGTTTTCTTTCTTTCTTTATTTTTTTTTCCCTTATTTTTATTTTATCTTTAAAAGTGACAGGCAATTTTTTTTTTTTTTTAACTGCAAGCAATGTTAAAGATACATTGCCTGTTACTTCCAAAAATGGAAAAAAAATAGGGGGGGGGGGTGTTTTGTGTTTAACTGTAGTGTTAACATAGGCAGGTAGGTTGGTAGTTAGGTCAGTGTGGGGTCAGGTGTGGTCACTGGGTCAGGGAGGTAGGTAGGTGGGTTGGTAGTTGGGTCAGGGTGGGTCAGGTGTGGTCACTGGGTCAGGGGGGTAGGTAGGTGGGTTGGTAGTTGGGTCAGGGTGGGGTCAGGTGTGGTCACTGGGTCAGGGGGGTAGGTAGGTGGGTTTGTAGTTGGGTCAGGGTGGGGTCAGGTGTGGTCACTGGGTCAAGGGGGTAGGTAGGTGGGTTGGTTGGTAGTTAGGTAGGTTTGGGTGGGGGTTGGCCAGGACCCGATGTGCCTACAGGGGGGGGTGATCGGGGGTCGGCATTGGCATATGGGTAGCACAGTCAGGCCCCATGGGTCGGTCAGTGGGTCGGTGGCCGCGTAGGCCACATGGAGGTGATCGGGGGATGGCACAGGCCCCATGGGGGTGATCCGATCACCCCCATGTGGCCTGTGCCACCCAGATCACCGCCCGATTACCCCGATCACCGTGATCGGGGTAATCGGGCAAGGGCATAGCATAGGCCACATCGGGGTGATTGGGGGTGGCACAGGCCACATGGGGGTGATGGGGGTGGCACAGGTCAGGTCTTTTGGGGCTACTAGCACTGCGGGGCAGGGGTGATTGGGGGTTGCCCAGGCATTGCAGGCCTAGGTCGGTGTTAGGTAAGTTGGTGGGTGGGTAGGTGGCAGGCAGGCATAGTGGGGTAACTGGGGGGACCCTTCCTTTTATTAGGGGCACTAGGGGTTTGGTTTGGCCAGGGCAGGTAGACTTACTGTGTTAGGTTGGGCAGATGTGAGTAGTTTCAGCCAGGGAGGTCTCTCTCAGTCTCAGCGTGAGCAGGTCAGTAAACAGAAAGAGGGAAGGGACTGGCTTATGGTGGTTTTATTAACTGTGGATGTCAATCAAAAAGTTAACTCAAGGCCCTTTTAGCTGGTGGGCGCTCGGAGCTAACGGTCTGGGTGGGTTTAGGTGGTTCTCCTGACAACTGTACAGCCTTCCATCATTGGTTGGTCAATGATGGAAGACTGTCAGTCATGAAATGGATACATTATCACTGCCCATGCATATCGTCATTGTGCTAATGGGCGGAATGCATTAACGGTCAGGGGGCCAGGCCTCATTGATTCATAGAGTCTAAAGGTTAGTGTAGTCAGTGTAGTGTAATATGATCACACAGGGATGCAGGGAAAGCTACAATAGATACACAGCAGCAGTTAATATATACACGCAAGGGGTTATCTTAAAGTGACAGTGTCCCAGGGAATAGTTTGCTTCATTTATTAATGTAATAACACTTGAATGCTGATGTACACATTATATTTAATTGTTTTTGGGTTATTACTAATAAATTATTTTTTATTGCAGGGTCACGAAAATATTTGGGAGGGCGTTTGCCCCAACGCCCCAATGGACGGGCCGCCACTGCTGAACAGTATCATCAGGTAGATTAGTTATTTTTTTATGTTTTCCTTCTCCAATCTGAATTAGCCAATCATTGAATTGATTTTGGCCTCATATTTATTTCTAATTTAAGATGTGTAAATATTTTCCACAGTGTACTTCTCTTTATACATGTTTTGACGATGTCAGTCCTATTGCCATGTGGCACCATAGGTAATGTTTGCCTAAAATCTCCTCCAAACAACATCACCTTTCCACCAAATGACAAATCATTAGCCATAACTTCTTTTAATAATCGATCAATATATTGTAGGGCATGGCATGACATCATTGTTGCCTCAACTATTATAATTAATTTACTTGTGTGAATTTGTTTGGCTTGTAATGAATTCATTCGAATATCTGACACTGATTTTTCTAGAATGTGAACTGGCAGTTTAAATCACTATGCACAGTTCTGCCACCTTCTTACAAAAGTGAAGCAATTCCAGTTGTTGCAAATGGCAGTGCTATTTGACCCTGTGCTCGAATGCAACTCATCAATAAATTATATAGATACGTTTTTCCTGATCAACCAGGGCCATCTAGATAGAAATAACGATCTTTGAGCATGTCATTGTCTATTGCATTTGTAATTGCATTAAATACTTCCAATTGTAATGCATTTAAAGTTGCAATTTGTTCTTGTGTTTTTTGGTATTCAATCTCAGTGTCATACTCCTCAAAGTTAATTTAATCTATAATTCCTGGATCAGGCAGATTAAAATTGGCACAATTTAATCCATGACAAAGAAAGATTTCCTGAATTTCCATTAATGCTTTTAATAGAGCAATGGTCTCATTGTAACGTTTCAAGAAGTCTTCACACATATGTAACTGTTTCCCACAAAGCTAATGCATCAGGTACATTGCAAAATATACAAATGAAAGCAAATTGTTCTCTCATTTGCTTTGGCATTTGACATATTGATGCTTCTTCTAGATATCTCTCCCATTCCGTATCATCTGCCAAGAAGTTTTGATGTCTTGCAGCTAATTGGAAAGTATCATATACTATGTCATTCACTGTGCATGCATTTTCATAACTTTGTGCACCGGAACATATGAAAGAAGTAATCTTAAACTGAAACGTTCAATATCTCCTGGACCAACGGTATAAATTTGTGGGATAATTTTATGATTATCTTTTTTTTGTTGTTGCCATTGGCCATTTACGAATACCTAGTGCTGTGGAATCTCAATGTATAAAAATTGTCTGGCCTCAGTGTCCTCACAATTTAATTGAAACTAAGCAGTAAGTGTTGTTGCTCTATGTTCACTTTGTTCTAAAGCATTTCTTTCACTTCCTGCAGTGAATCAAACAAATTGATTTTGTGACAAATGTACAGCTAATCGATACACTGCATGGGACCGATCATCCATCTCAAATTTCAGAAGGCGCCACATTGCTTCTGAAGCACTTACATAGAGAGCATCTAAGCAAGATGAAAGTTCGTCATTTAAACTGGATTGTCTTGTTCATTTTGTGCACCTTGCACAACAACAGTTGCTGCATCATATCCTTTGTATATTATTATTATTATCGTTCATTTATAACGCGCCAACATATTCCGTAGCGCTGTTCATAAGATATGTTCAAGACAAAGATACATACAAATAAACACATAGTAAAACAAGGAGGGCCCTGACTTTGAGTTTGGAATCCAGTGATGATGGTGCTTCCCCTAAAACACCTTGTGGGATTGAAACTCGCAGACTTACATCCTAAAGGTGTATATATATTTATACACATATTTGATGGATTTGATAGAAGTGCAAGCTTCCACAGTTATGTGTGCATTGTACTTCATCAGCAAATGTGGATTGTATGGAACCACATATCTAGTATCGACCTTTTAGCCACGGATAATAGCTGTTTGTCCTTCTTTTCTTTTATACAAAGGGTATCCATCAATTAGCATAAGTCTGCATCTGAAATTGTTTTGGGAACTCACTTGTGCATTTTTTATTTTCCATACATGGGGAATCTGGATTGATATCTTCACATGGACCATGAATCTTTCTAGGAGTTACAATCTCATAAAGTTTTGAATGTTTTTTCAGGATGTGGCAGTTCAGCAGTAATTACTGAATCCACCCTCTCTGCCATATTCAATTTAACTTGCAAGATTAAAAGTATATGAGCATGTGGCAGGCCTCTTTTTTTAAATTCAATGGCATAAACAAAAGCCACACATTTCCCAAATAAGTGTGTTTTAGTTATATCATGAATTCATGAATTTAGTTTTATTTTGAAAAAATCTGGTTGGTCAGAAGCATTTTGTCCAAGTTTGAAATTTTCTTTGATCTCTGGCCATTGTGGATTACATGTGAATGTAATGAATAAATCTGGTTTACCAAATTTAGTGACAATAGCCATGGCATCATTGTATCTTTCTTGCATATTGCAAGGAGATCATTTAAAAGAGGATGGCAAAATCATTGCTCTTCCAGCAGGAATGTCTCTGTTTGCAGCCAATTCAGCAATATAATCCATCAATCCATAATTTTGTTCTACTCAAAACTTGTTTTGCTGAAATTTGACAAAATTTAGATTATTTGCTTTGACTTGTAGATAGGAATCAATAATCCATTGTTGTGTGAGTTTCCCCCCACATAAAATAGGATACAAATTATCCTGAATAGCAGTTTGTGCCATTTTATATTCCAGCATAGAAATATTGCTTCTAACACAAACTTTACTATTGGGATAACTCTGCAATGGTAATTTAGGTTGCCATCTTGGCTCTCCATTTGGGAAGAAAATTGGATATGTCATTATATCCAAATTACTACTTAAACATTTTTTGTTTATAAACGGTTGCTCTTCATTGTGTGTATATATTCTAATATCCCGCTCAAATGGTGGTTCACCATCATCATTTTTAAAAACCATGGCAACCTCATTTGCTGTTGGTAAATTATACCGTCTTTGATCAGTATGGCAATCTCTTCTGAGAACCATATTTACTCTTGACATTGGCAATTGATTTATTTGCGCATGTGCCTGTTCTTTTTCAATCTCTGCTAATTTTTTGTATGCTTAACTATATGAGTTATTGGCAATAATGTTATCGAGCTGTTCAAAGACTATGGGTAAGCATTATTTTCAGGAAGCATCATTCGTTGTTCAACAGCTTCCATTGTATCAAGGACATATAACTGTGCAAATTTCCTTTGCCCTCCTTCTTCTGGGTGTAAATGTGAAGTCCAGTGGTAAATCTGTCCTTATACTTTAAAACAGTAAGGACCATGTCCTGGGACACTTTCTGCTAATGTTGCACCCATTGAAGCAAATTAAATTGCACTGTTATAAGCCCTAATGTTTTTTTTTAATGGTAGAATTTGGAAAGTTTGGATCACTCATTATACTTTGTAAATATTCTGGAAATGTGTGTCTTTCTGAAAGTCTTACCTTTCCTTTCTGACAGCAACTAATAAACTCTCCATCAGTTGGTCTTTCCTTCAGAAAATAATAGGCCCCACAAAACTGAAAAATCACATTCATTAATCCACAATAATGAGTTCCTACTGTTAGAACTGTAAATCACTATCGTGAGCTTCCTCAACATAGGTATCACTACAACTCTCTATATCTACATTGGTGTCATGTGTATGAACATTGGTTTCATAAGGCAATAATGGGTCATCAGGCCAAGTATTACAGACATTTTTTGTTTACTTTGAAGCTCAAGCACACTAATTTTGTGCTTTTTAGTCATTTTTCTTTTATTTAGAAGTCTCTATTGGTCTTCTTCCCTTAAACGTTGCAAAGTCTCAGGGGACTGTGCATCTCTCCATTTCTGCTTCCGTTCCCTTGCCGCTCTTCTTTTACATTCATTCTTGTCTTCTGCGTTGTCCACCATTGTAATTGTAAATGTAGGTGTAAGATATATATATATTTTTTTTCAATCAATTAATTATTTTAAATTTGCATACATTAAAAGCTAAAAACCTATAGGATATATATATTGATCAATAATAGATATATATATTGATCTATAATTTAAATGTAAATTTTTTTTTATTTAGAAATAATTATGTAGTAATAAAGTAATAAATAAATGAATATACATTAATTAAATAATATAAAACTGTCATCAATGCAAAACATAAACAGGTAATCATGTGTTCCTAAAGAAAGGCAAACACAAAGAGCTATTAGAAAACTATAGATTGGGCTGAAAAGGATTTTTAATGTTTTGATTAAATTAATTAATCAATAAATGAAGTTATGAGGTGTAATTGTCATTCATTAAAACATGAATGGCTAAACATATATGTAGTTCTTTATTATTATTATTATTATTATTGATTAATAATTAATTAATAAAATAATATACATAAATTAATTAATCAATAACTGTCATCAATGCAAAATAAAAAGACTTAATCCTATTTTTCTAAAGAATGTCATCATTAAATGATATACCTGTCAAGTTGATCTTATAGCAGATCAAATCCTGCAGATCTCACTCTCTGTCTTCAGGCAGGTGCAGAGATGAGGATTCTGTAAAATGAGAAGAAAAGCATTTTTAATGTTTTGATTCAATGAATTAATTAATCATTGAAACTATCTTGTTTAATTGGCATACATGCAAAATGTAAAGGCCTAATCATCAATATATCCATAGGTAAATGCATAAAAAAATATAAAATGTAGTATATGTCATAATTTATATAAACTGATTTGCATATTTACCTGCTTAGAGGGTCCTATCACTGTCAGTCAACGAGCAGGAACCAAGACATATAAGTGCATTTGAAAATGTACCTACTTTTTGGCAATTTTCCAAAAAATATATTTTTGTTTAATTATTAAGAATTAATAATTAATCAATGAATGTACGTTAATGATCAGTACTTCAGATATGTAAATGCAATATGAAATGTATGCATTGTAAAATAGACAATATTTTTTTATAATGATTATTAATTACCGTATATACTCCGACCCGAGTATAAGCCGAGGCACCCATTTTACCACAAAATACTGGGTAAAATTAGTGACTCAAGTATAAGCAGAGGGTGGGAAATGTGCTGCCCCCTGTGTCCCTCTTGTGCCCTCTGTGTCCCCCTCTCTCTCCGTGTCTCTTCTCCCCTCTCCCTTCCCTGTGTCTCTTCTCCCCTCTCCCTTCCCTGTGTCTCTTCCAACCTCTCCCGTCCCTGTAGCTCTTCCCCCTCCCTTATCACCCTCCTCAACCCCACTCCCCAGCCTCCCTCCTCATCCTTAACCTCCCTTACTCATCCTCAACCTCCCTCCTGATCCTCAACCTCCCTCCTCATCCTCAACTCCCTTCTCAACCTCCCTCCTCATCCTCAACCCCCTCCTCATCCTCAACCCCTCTCCTCAACCCCCATCCTCATCCTCTCTTCTCAACCCCCATCCTCAACCCCCCTCCTCAACCCCTCCTCCTCATCCTCAACATCCCTCCTCATCCTCAACCTCCCTCCTCAACCCCCCATCCTCAACCCCCTCCTCAAGCCCCCATCCTCATCCTCCCTCCTCAACCCCCATCCTCATCCTCAACCCCCTCCGCAACCTTAACCCTCCTCAACCTCAACCCTCCTCAACCCCCCCTCAACCCCAACAACCCCTCCTCAACCCCCCTCCTCAACCCCCCTCCTCAACCCCTCATCCTAAACCCCCCATCCTCTCTCCTCAACCCCCCATCCTCAACCCCCTCCTCAACCCCTCCTCCTCCTCATCCTCAACCTCCCTCCTCAGCCCCCCCTCCTCAACCTTCCTCCTCAACCCCCATCCTCAACCCCCCATCCTCAACCTCCCTCCTCAACCTCAACCCCCCTCAACCCCCCTCCTCAACCTCAATCCCTCTCAACCCCAACCCACCTCCTCAACCTCAACCCCCCTCAACCTCCCCCCTAAATCCCCCTCAACCCCAACCCCCCTCCTCAACCCCCTTCCTGAACCTAAACCCCCCTCAACCCCCCTCCTCCACCTAAACCCCCCTAAATACCTCCCCCCTCTCCCCTCACTGCCCCGCTTGTGCTCCAGCCTCCGCTCCTTGACCCGGCGCCGGAGCACATGTGACGTCACATGCGCACCGCCTCAATATCATATACCGGGTGCCGGCACGCTACGCAAGGGTCGCCGGCAATGAGCGTCTTCAGCGCTCATTGCCTAAGTGCTACGGGTTTAACAGCTCGCCTCGCCGGCAATGAGCGCCTGCGGAGCACATTGCCTAAGTGCTACAGGTTTAACGCAAAGCGTGCCGACGATTCGTAGTTTGACAACTATTATATGTGATATCACACCTATTACACATTAATGCATCATTGTAGAGCCACATGTGGTGTTTTACCTTGGACGTGGTCCCGAGATTATCCATGAGGGGATTTGTTCCACCAGGACAGGTGCGCTGTGGATCTTTATGAGTTTGGACCACTTCCGCATTAAGTATGGGATGTATTCTGGGAATTGAAAGGTAGGCCTACATTAATGGAGTTGTTATTAATGTGTTCTACAGCATACATGCACATGTTATTCAGCAAATACACACTATGTAGTTCACATTGATGTAGCAGTTGTTCTGTTGCTGTACATGTTGTTTTTCTTTGTCTATGTTGTTAAACAAGGAGTTGACACACGCCAGCAGTTCTGTAATTGCAATATAATTTGATTATTGGAGTCACAAATTATCCACTGTAATAATTTTTCTTTTTAACATTGAGTTAAAATATGATTAATGATGACATATTTTATCTCATGCAGTACATATATTCTCTTCAAATATCTGCAGGTATGTTCTTATTTCCAGATTGTTATGAATTGTATTGATCCTTATTGGATGTGGATTTTCAAGATCAGACGATGTGAACTTTACTGGTCTATAGTGTGTTTAGGTTTTCATATACAAATGTGGGGCATATATACATTGACATTGTGGGATATATAATCCACTCAGTTTATCTTTGCTATTGATGTTTTGAATTGTCAGTACTTATGATGTGTATGGGAATGTGTGCTTACTTACCTGTAACAGTTAGCGTGGCATGTTCTAGTGTTTTCATTGTTAATCAATAGTGCATCATGAGACATACATCATATCAGGGAACTCTCCTCTACTGTGGACTGTTTGATATTCTGTATAACAATGGGTATGGAGAAAAGAGTTTTAGAAGTTATTCATAATCAAGCTACATTATAGTTATTTCTTATTGGGTTTGTATTTACATGTGAAGTATTTATGAATGATGCTGGCACGTTGTTGTGTCCCCTGTAGATTATCCACTAGAGAAGGAGGTAAAGGCTCTTCCTCTCCATCTAGCAGAGCCACATCAATGTCCCCCAGACAGCTGGCCTGTACTGCTATATTGTGCAGACAACAGCAGGCAATGATGATCCAACAAAACTTGTCTCAGACATATTGTAGAGCCCCACCAGATAATGATAATCTAAAGCGCATCTTGAGTACACCGAAGGTGCCCTCAATTACATGCTCAAGGTCCTCACTCAGGACTGCATAGAGCTCTCCAAGACTGGCACGGGTCAGCCTAAAACGCTCATACACCTCCCCATCAGTTAAACCCTCTAATGTGAGTCTCTCCCTGTATGCATTGGGTGCTTGGACCCTCCTTACAGGCTCCAGGACCTACTCACCCCCTGTGGCTGTTGCTCTGCCGGAGTCAGCACTTTATGGGCACCCAGTTTTGTTGTGCTCTACAAAAGCTGTTCACCCACATCAATGTAATTTTCCCTGTCTGCAGGTACCCCTATATGCCTCTGTCCCTGTGCTACTGGAGCTCTCTCCCCTCCATGATCCTCCACCATGAGAGTCTCTGTGAGTGAGAAAGGGTTAATATGGCAGGCAGTTTCATGTTATTGTGTTACAATCTAATCAGGTAGTGTGTCTTTAATTGCTTTATGCATGTTGCAGCAAGATTTTTCATATTGGCATATGCATGACCAGTGCAACATATGATAAAATATATATATTTTTAAAATGCCTACTTTTGACTTTGGGATTGTTGTGCAATGAACTGTAATGCCTTTCATTGCTTTTCCCATATTTTAAAGTCCAGTGGTGTGTTTATATTGTCTTTTACAGTGTTACGAACTTGTCTGTAAACCCATTTGTGGGTCCTATTTGGATTCCGTGATATTTTGGGCTCCATTTGCCATTTATGGGTTTGAACGCCAGTGCGTCTTTGGGATTTGTAGCAATTTAATAGCAATTTGCGATAACATTTATGGGTTTGATAGATCAAAGGCTTAGCTGGGACGGAGTTCAGATTTTGACAGCCCGTAGGGTTTTTCCACCTGTAACCCACAGATCGTTTGCGGGTTGCTAAAAGAGACCAATTTAATAGCAGTAACTTTTGCGGGCTACGATTTTTACATTTGAATCAATTTAACAGGGCTCATAGTCTCTAGTATTTGGATGTACAGTTCTCCATACATCAAATAATTCAAATTAAGAATTTCTGAGCAGTATTGATAATAACATCATCAGGCATAGGTTTTATGGTGGAAGATCTATCATTTCCCAAGGTCCAAAATCATGTTATAGTCCCCACACATGATAACCGCACCCTTTTTAATCTTATAAGATAGTGTTAATATTTTACTAAAAAATTAGATTTTTATTTGATATGTAAATATTTGCCATGGTGTAAAGATTATTATTCATTTTCCACACCCAAACAACAAACTCTCCTTCATCATCTATTATTCCTCATCGTTTTTTAGAGAATTAAAACACCTCTTGATTTACTGGATTGATTTACCATTACAAGTGACTATGCAATTTATATTTTTATTTAGTTTTATATTTATTTTTCCTATATCTATAATGACTCTCTTTTAGACATAGATCATCATATAACATGAAAGCCTTGTCTCCCAAGTTTCTGCAATATTTATTAGTCTGTTGACTCCTTTAACTTGCCTGTACTTTAAATTGATAACCACCATTAATGCATCCACACTTACAGACATACATATGATTGCCATGAGATTCCCCTCGCAATCTTCTTCTATTGAGGCTAATATGCTGGTGTAAGCAATGATAGGCTGATAGACCTATACAAATCCTAATAGGGAAGGCAGAAATTGTACTATTTACTTTACAGGTAAAATTAAAATTGTTCCTGGTATATAAAGAGTTCTTTTGGAGATAGAATAATATAAGTAATAATATGTTTCAAAGCTTGGGCATATTTGCCAGCAATATACCAAAAAACAAAACACTAATCTCATTTTAAAAATATACAAAATAATAATTTGATGTGTGCAAATTTAAATTTCTACATCTGTTCACCTGCATAATTTTAATCTATATGTCACAATAAATTAACCTTATTCATTTTTTTAATATTCCTTAATACACATATAATGTGTATACAGTAGACTCTCAGTTATCCGGCACCCATGGGGATTGGGAGATGACAGATAAATGTAGTTTCTGGTTGTTTGAGTGACATTTAAAAGAGGCCTAGATTATCTGCACATAGGATGCTCTGCTAAGTATATTTGTCAGTGAGGGCTGTTCTAGCAGCAGCAGCTTTCACTCCTCACTTAATTACGTTTGGCTGGAGGGTGCAGTGCTGAACCTTCTGAATGTAACACCAACATTGCACTGGCTCAGTTTCTCGTGCCTGTCCACTTCCACATAACATTGAATTTTAGAGACTTACAGTGGATGAAATATGGGTGCCTGCAAGCTTTTTGTGGCACGACAACCTGGCTCCTGACATTTGTTGAGCCCTGTAAAATATAATTTTTTTAAAAGTACAGTATTCTCTTTTTTTCTAGTTGCTTGAGAGTTCTGATTGTTTGAGTTCTGGTTAACTTAAAGTTTACTGTATATATATATATATATATATATATATATATATATACTGTATTTGTGAATCTATCATCAGTATTGACTCTGACTCGACAAAGAGAGGAACGCTCTCGAAAGCTCGTCATGAAACCTATGAATATGTTTGTCCAATAAAAAATGTATCACTATATACTGCAATACTCTGATTATTCATCATATATATATATATATATATATATATATATATATATATATAAAATATACTGATAAAAAGACAATTACCTTAACAAAACAATCATGTTCATAGAGAAGACGATCATGGACCACGTGATGGGGAGAAGCCATCTGCTAACAAAACATTACCATCACATAGACCATGATCCAATACTCTGTAGCCAGAGTAGATTATGTTAACACCTGGACCCATAGATTTTTACTGAGGAGTGCTATTGAGAAGGTAAAGCCCTAGGTGCAGCCCCTATCTCCTCCTCCACCTTGCCAAAGGGCCCCCAACCAGTCATGCCACTGCTCCAAGTTCCTGGATAAGGGGGGATGTAGGGGGAGGCATTCCCACTTGAGACAGCTGCACAGGTGGTGGAGGCATGGACTAATGCAAGGACGGGCCAGGCTGCGGGTGAGCAGGGGAGGCCTCTGGGGTAGAGGAGGTGGCGCTGGCAACCAGAGCACACTGGGCCATATCCAGGCTGAGCTATCTTATCATGATCTGGTTAAACACCACCTGTGGCAGCCTGGCCAGAGACAATTCTACCTGATTGTGATGTGTCCTTGTACCCCGCTGTATGCAATGGAGTCTGCAACATACAAATGCCTAGTGGAAGCATCTCCCACATGTTGGTCTCCGGAGCGAGGGGATTGAGGTCGAACACATCTGTGGCAAGAGGAGATGGTGACCCAGTGGGGAGGTGCTGAGGGCTGGAGAGCCTGGTGGGGAGGGGCTGAGGCCTGGTGGTGTGGGTGGCCAGGATGTGCCTGTGATTGGAGGAGGAGCCGATGATGCTTGTGCATGGTCCAGGAAGTCCCTCCACTGACAACATAACACTGGAGTTCTCCTCATTCCCCGGGCCCTGGGCTCCTCTTCTGGTCTCCTCCTCCAGACCTGCATACAGGTGGACATCCAGAAGCCTTTGGCTCAGACTGAGCTGAGGCCCCCACCTCTGAAGTGGACCCAGACCTCCTGGAAGCTGTAATGAGAGAATAATGGTATAGATTGCTGTGTGTTCCTACCTATCCTACCTGCCATCCCTTTGTGATAATGTGTGCGAGGGCACGGATGGCATTGAGGAGTACCACCATCGCCTTTGCCCTGTAGTTAGGGGCCCTATATTTGGCTTCAGCCTCTTGTCCTCCTAACTGTGGTCTAGGATCCACATCTCCCTGCTCTGACCCTGAGGCCTGTCCCTCTACCCCACTACCGCTCCCCCCTGAGATCAGGACCCACCTCCCTGACCCTGAACTATATGTACTTACATCTAGGGGCTCATCCCACCCTGTCTCTACCTCACCTCCCGCCCTCCGCCCACAGAACTACCACTCCTAGCTTTACCTCACCAGAACTACCCCTCCTAGCCCTACACCCTCCACTCAAACCCTCTTTACCTCCCTAACCCTGTGTGTCAGTGTCTGTGTCTCAGTGTGTATCTTTGCATGTCCGTGTGTGTCAGTGTCTGTGTATGTCTGTGTATCAGTGTGTGTCTGTATGTGTATGGCAGTGTATATGTGTATGTCAGTGTGTGTCTGTATGTCACTGTGTCTATGTATGTATGTTAGTGTGTGTCACTGTCTGTGTATGTGAGTGTGTGTGTGTCACTGTGTCTATGTATGTATATCAGTGTGTGTATACCAGTGTGTGTGTATGTATGTATGTCAGTGCGTGTCTCTGTGTGTGTGTGCAAGTCAGTGTGTGTCAGTGTGTGCGTATGCCACTGTGTGTCTATGTATGTATGTTACTGTGTGTCTCTGTCTGTGTATGTCAGTGTGTGTGTGTGTGTATATGTCACTGTGTGTATCTATGTATGTATATATGTATGTCCGTCTGTGTGTGTATGTCAGCCGTGGCATATATGTAGTGTAGTGAGGGCCACCATGGAGCCCCGCACTCTTGCCCATCCAAACAGGATCTCTCCGGGCCCCCTCAGGACCCCCCAGCTCAACTCTTCCTCCCCCTCACTGTTCTAAGCTGCACATGCGATCACTATCGAGCATGCGCAAATAAGCTTGGCAGGGACGCTACGCAGAGGCAGGCCAGCAGAGCCTAGATGCAGACAGAGGGAGTATTTTTTCACAGAGGCCCTCCATTCACTTACTCCGCCACTGTATGTCAGTGTGTGTCTCTGTCTGTATGTCAGTGTGTGTGTGTGTGTGTATCTCTGTGTTTGTGTGTGTCAGTGTGTGTATGTTACTCTTTGTGTATGTACTGTATGTCAGTGTGTGTCTGTCTGCATATGTCAGTGTGTGTGTATGTCACAGTGTGTCTCTATGTATGTATGTCAGTGTGTGTCTCTGTGTGTGTGTGTCTATGTATTTCAGTGTGTGTGTGTGTGTATGTATATGTCTGTGTGTGTATGTCAGTGTGTGTGTATGTGTTTGTGTAACATATGCTCACTGCCCTCCCATAGAAAGATATACATAATATGGCCCACCATTAAATGCATTTAATAAACAAGTAATAGTTCCCTGTGTGCATGAGTAGCTTTGTAGTTAAAATGGCTGTTATGGGGTAATGTCTGTTATTATAAATGGGTGCGTGCATACCTTGTGTACGCACTCGCAGGGGCTCCTCCACTCCTCCACTTCACTGCCTAAAGCTCGAACCGGGCCTGGTGGTGGGAGTGTTTAAATATGTGTCCTATCTATAGGTTTTACCTATATGTATTATTACCCTATGTGTCTATATATTATGTGATATGGGTATTTATGTGTATTGCAATTTAAGTGTCAAATACTGTAATTCTCTATAATTAAAAGAATCTGCACTTCAAGATAACTTTCCTACTCACACTCTCTCTCTCCAGAACTGAACTCTCCAACTCCAGGATCTGCGTGCTAACTTTCATAGGAACCAATAGAAATTGCGGATAACATGTTAATTCATAGGGACAGTTTATAAAAGTGAGTATTTCCAGACCAAACTCTGACTGTGTTATAGCTCTTCCAAGTTAACACGCAGATCTAGGTGTTGGTCGGTTGCTGCTAGTGCTCAGAAGTTTTGGTACGTTAGTTAGAGTAGTTTGGAGCTTTGGTTATTTGCTATTTTTAGATTAATATTGTTCTTGTTTATTCTTTCAGTCATGTCAGACTCTCTGTGATTATATGGACAGCAGCAAGCCAGGCACATCTTATGTCTGGTTGTGCTTATCAATAAGATTTTCTTGGCAAAGATACTGAAGTGGGTTGACAGTTTCTTCTCCAGTGGATTTGTCAGACATCTCTGTTATGAAAAGCCCATCTTGGGTGACCCTACCTGCTGTAGTATTACTGCTTCATTAAAGTATACAAGGCCCTTCACCTCGACAAGGTAGCGATCCAGAAGGGGGAGATTAATATACTGTACACTTAATTTACTTATCACCTATAATACTAATTTCACATAAATTACATACACATAGAGTTATACACCTACACATAGAAACATATATACTGAACATGTCGGGCACATCCCCATACACCCCAAACCACCCAACCTACATCTTTACATTAAATCTTACATATAAAACATACATTTAGATTTTTATCACATCTATATATACGCATACATATTTTCTTGATTTCCTTTTTTTGGGAGTTGGAGTATGGAGGCAGGGAAGAGGAGGCAAGGAGGAGAGGAAAGAGGTTATCATTGGGAGAGGAATGGAGAGAGAAATTGAAAAGCAGAACAGAAGAGGGAGAAAAGCAGTGAGAGAGGGAGAGCTGGTGGGATGCACTCCTATATACAGGAACACAGTCCATGGAAAGAGGGTGTGGAGCTTGATACAAAAGGGGTTAGTGGTTGGGAAGGGAGGCAAGGATCCACAGCAGCAGTTAGGAGGACAAGAGGCTTTACCCAAGCACAGGGTCCCCAACTATACGCAAAAGGAGATAATGGTTCTCCTTTGTGAAATACGTGCGCGTGCCAGTATCCATCATAGCAGTAGGGACATGAGGCCTGGCCAGAGGCAGTCTGGGAGTGAGGTGGCAGCAAAGTTAACAGCATTAGGTTATGCAAACAGGGATGAGAGGTCAGCACATGTTACTAACTATTGCTGATAGATGGTCACAGATTGGTTAATATGACACACTGCACAGCAAGTTCAGCAGAGCATGTGTCTTCATGAGCTGCACAGGGCAAGCCATAGCAGGATTAAATACTTAATTATGAGCCATTACTAACTAAGCTCATAATACAAAGCAATGACCATTTATAGCAAATAATAACGCCACTGAATAACAAAAAAATTAACTATTCAGGTTCATAACATCATGATGTCAGAAATATAAGAACACACATCGATCAAATGAAAATACAATGTTATTAACTCAGTTTATATAGTATTGCTCTCTCATTGCAGCACCCAGGAGGTCAAGCTCGTTAATGGAGCCTGAGGAAGGGACCGATTGTGCATGAAAAGGAGGAACCTGATAATACCCCTGCCATGCAGAATGCGTGGCACGAAGACCATACAAGGGCCTGGAATATGAGGAGGATGTTAGCTTTTTGGTCAGTGAAGGCACCTGCTGGGCCGTCCATCCTCCACATTATCTTTGACCCCACTGCGCCCTTCTCCCCCAGATTAGCTCGCCACCCAGGCCCTCTCATTGGACGGACCAGAGACCCATGGTTATAACTCCACCACCACCACTTGCTATCCACCAATGCCACTATCACAACCTTCTGCACCTCAGCACTTCCCCACTTCCACCACCACCTCCTCCTATAGTTGTCCAGGACCCAGCAGAAGACAGCCCCCCACACCCTCTGTTGGAAGTTACCCTGGGGGAGATGCTGGTATAGGTTCAGAGGCAGGCTCTTAAATGGCATCTACACCCAACAGACGACAGAGAGCCACAGCATCAGAAGGCTCTATAGGGACACGAGACAACACAATCTCCAGATGGAGAACTACATGACCAGGCTGCCCTAGATGGTACAGAACCAGATGGTGCTCTGGTGGAAAGCACTGCATCCTCAAAACTGGACCTATCACCTGTACATTAACAGTCTGGCCCCTCCTATTTGTCTCCCTCCATGCCTCCTGCTCCTACTGCTGCAATACCACCTCCATCTGCCATGTCTCCCCCTGCTACTCCACCATGGCCTAGGAGAAGGCATGGTGGCATGGTGGTTGGGCCCTGTGCTTACTTTCTCAAAAACAGTCCTCAGTGAAAATCTGAGTAGATGATCATGGCCCATAATTCACTTCTCTGTTGACATGCATGGTTATGATTAACATTTCGCCAACTGAATGCCATTTAGACGGGAATATGTAGTCCCATTTTTAATTATTTCCATTACTGAACAACCTGTGTTTTTTTATTTTAGGCAAATTCCATCCATTAAGATATTCTGTTCATCCGCAAGCAGTGCTACCGAATAATGTAAATAATCTATATACACAATGGCTTTCATATAGCCATTCAACCAGTGACATCCCCCAGAAGAATGATTCCACATGACATAAATAAATACATATCATGTTTTAATTCCCATGATTGTTATTAGGTTTAATTTGTCCAATGCGCAAATGGCAGTGGACTTGCATAGTCCTACAATACTATGTGTCTCAAACCCAGCAATTATATATGCATTAGTTACGCATGTCGTCCTCTAAACAATATGAAACAAGATCATTTTATCTGATGATATGTACGTGTTTAGATGTCATGATATCATCACAATCAGTTATCATCTGATAACACCTGTATACCTATGACATGTGATATTAAGGACTAAACAATATCATATAGAGATGGTGATAGTACTCTTGGCCCACTGAATTTGGTATGTTGTTTGTATATAGATCATCTTTCAGTATATCCATCATGTGTTAAGGTATGGAGGGATGTGTATAACTGATATTTTCAGAAATCATCTGGCTGTAGAGATTAATAACAAACAGCTTAATCTATTTAATCATTAATGGTTGATGGTAATACATGTATTGACACCTATGTCTTCATGCATTTGATTGCTGTAATCCTTTGTTTCCATGTCACAATGCTCATGGAAACATGTTATTATGGCCAAGTGTTTACGCTTTCCATGTTAAATCAGATGTTAATATCATCATAATTTAACATCAGTTCACATATTGGTGCACGCAACACCTAAAAGTTAAGTAAAAGTGGCATCATGATGTAATTCCTGGAATCATTCTCCCTATAGCCCCCTATCACGTGAAGTCTTCTTAATTAACATTGTGCTATATTTTGCTAATTCTTACTATGGAGCTGCGGACCGGGGACTGGAGGAGGCGGGACGGGCGGTGGACCCGAGCTGGTAACCAACAGGACTTATACTTCAATACACTTGAGACAAAAATTTGTTTTCAAATTTAAATTTCATGTGTAGTCAACAATGCTTTTTATTTTCCTCTTTTATTATACTGTTTTAGCTCAATTAGAGTTATATTGTGTCTATACAACATAGTTAGTTTCTTGTTTTTCTTTTCTGTTTGTTTCTTACTTAGGCTCTGGATGTTTGCTCTGCTAGACCGAGCCTACCAAACTGTTTTATTTTAGGTAAACTTTTTCCTTAGAAAATTGGAAAAACGTAGGTAACCTGGCTACCCTTAGACCTTCCCACAAGTGGGGATAGATCTTTTTTGTTAACTTGATTTTGACTATTATATGGTATCTTCTTATGGTGTAATGTAATGTTAACCTTTTCTTC
Organism: Discoglossus pictus; assembly: GCA_027410445.1. Classification (NCBI taxonomy): domain Eukaryota; kingdom Metazoa; phylum Chordata; class Amphibia; order Anura; family Alytidae; genus Discoglossus; species Discoglossus pictus. The sequence continues at coordinate 305,060,914 of CM050165.1, read as the reverse complement.
TTTCTTTTTTCCCTTAATTGGGTATGACTGTATGTTAATAATGTCAAACTGCTACTTGGCTTTTATGTTATCCTCCGGTTTATTTGGTTACCTAATAAAAACCTTTGAAAAAAAAAAAAAGTTGCATCATGATTAAATATTTAGCCCTATTTACTCTAAAAAAAACGTCATGTGAGCAGTACATGTCATAGCAGTGACACAGATGTGGTTTTCCTGATGTGGCCTATATTAATATGCCCAAAGTGTGTTCAAGCAGTATTTCATACATTATTAGCACATATTTCTACATTATGTGTGAACAACAGTACTACTGTTAATTTGGAGGTACTACTACACAATCATTACATTATAACAATGTTATAGATCACCATTATGCTCAAGTAATTTTACTCACATAACTTGTCATTTTATTTTTAATATAATACAATAACACTATGTATGAATTAACATATTATTATTATTATTATTATTATTATTATTAACTTTTATTTGTAACATATTTCTTATATGTATGCATCTTATCACACACAACAATGGCATTGGACTTATTAGGTCAGATGTACCCAAGATTCCCATTGATGGAGGTAAGCTTCCCGGGTTCCGTCTGCTGTTGCTGGCCTTCCTTAACAACTAATACACATTAATGAAATACCCCTTATCAATATTTGTCCCTATATCCCCATGTCCCTGTTCCTATAACTCCCTGTTCCTAATATGATCCCTATTACAATCCAGTGCATGTCATTTGTTATACCTGTTGTATTCTCCCCCATTTAGCCACAATCAGTATCAACCACTTCTCTCTTTAAGGCCTCAGACTGCCCATGATGACATTTCTCACACCACAGTGTATAACACCCACTGTTATTGTGTACATGACATACCTTCTCGTTGATGTGACGTACATGATCGCTCTCAGCACTGTGATGTGGTCAGAATCAGTACTGTTGCTGACCATTGTTTGGGGTGTTGCTAGCCCTTTAATAGTCAGTGCATTAGAGCACCTGTTGTAGGCCATCTGGGTTTCCTGACTTGTTTAACCTCTTTTGTACTGGTGCCTATCTTATTCTTATGTGTTATGTGGAGGTGTGCTATTACCAATAGTTGATATGGAAATGTTAGGTATTAATTTATAATGCACATACTTGCTTTTTCATAATTTATGCTTTTTCATAATTTAGTACTGTACTGTATCTTTAACTGCTTTTGATGGGTCTCAGCAAGGCTTTTAAAGGGATTTACAGGTGCTCTTCAGGACCTGTAATTTTTCTTCAAAAATCTCCTCAACTTACAAGCTAATGTAAAAAATATTTGAATAAGGCCCTTTGTTATCAGTTTACAAGAAATAGAAATCATTTATTCAGTGACATTCTATTGTGTCCTTTCATTGACAAAGTAAGGTTTTATTCATTTGCAACTTTAAATTATCCATGTGATTGTACCAACTACTTATTAACAGTAATTCATGCTTTCATCCTGCATGGACTTAGTGAATATAAAACCTGGATCAGACTCCTTGGCTAAGAACCTTATTAACCCTGCATTGTTTGCAATGTAAAATCATGCATTACAGTATGTGACAGTCGAGTGGCACCAAAGTGGTTAACTTGTTCCTTTCAAGATCCTGTTTTAAACAAGCCAAACATTTACCCTGTGAGGCATACAGAGCTTCATTCTGCACTGAGGTTAGTGATTTAGGGCACCTCAGCTCTGTAACTTCCTTTGAGGAGGCACAAAAATGTGCCCTGTGTTTTCTCTAAACTCATGTTTCATAGCTATTAGCTCAAATACTTGTCCTGTAGAAAGAGGTCACAAATACAGTATGCGAGAAATGACGATCTCTTAAGAAACAGCACATTATTATGTGTCACAATATTGAAAAACAAATGATTAACTGTCAGTGCATGGAATTACAATAATTTCTGTTATTTCTGTTTTGACCTCTAAATTAGGAATGGATTGGTTAAACCTTTTTTTTTTATACTTAAAATCTACTGAAAACAATGATAAATGTTTCCCTGTATACAGAGGCGGAGATACCGCTGGTGCAGGCGGTGCAAGGCACCGAGGCCCCTAAACTCTGAGGTGCCGCAGATCTCAAGTTGCCCCTCTGGACCTACTGCTGGTCTCCTGTGGCCCCTTGCCTCTCCAGTGGCCCCAGTGGGATGCTAGTGCCCCCCGCGGCCTTCCTGTGAGCCTGCAGATCTTCTGTGGCCCCGCGGGTTTCCAGTAGCCCCTGTTTGTCCCCTGTGGCCCCGGCCAACCTCTGTGGTCCCTGCGGTTCCCCGCCTCTATAGGATACCCTAAAAATGATGAATATCTTTAAAAATAATTGCAGCAATTAATGTATAGTAAAGATATATGTGTGAACGGGTGTGTGTATCTATCTATCTGTTTATCTATATATGCAGATAATATAGAAACTAGTTTATCTTTATCTATACTTGCTTTTTTAGCTCTTTAGCATAGGATCCCCGGAAACAGGTTTTCATTGCACTCTATGAATTCTGGGCTGCCACTTAGAAATGGTTATGTTATTATTTTTACATAAGAAATATCATGTATTTACACACACATTTCATGGTATGTACATAATTTGCCTACAAATGTTTTCTGAGTTATTTAAAGTGATATAGTGGAGACTCTAAATTGTCATCTGTGTAGTTGGTTGCATAGAAAAAAGATTATGCATGCTCAGACTGCATTGAAAACATCGGACACAATGCCTCAGGAGATTATCAAGTAATGAATACATTGAGGTCACATTAACAAAAGATTAAAATTTTGTGTTGTAGATGGTTCAGAAAGGCTGACTGACGGAGCAATATTGCAAACTTCAATGCTAGTTTTCTGTAGGAAACATTCATCAACATTCAACTGAAAAAATACTTGTTATTGCCTATAATTTAAAGTTATACCGTATTTGGAACCTTCACTGTGACACTTTAACATGAATACAATGTTGCATATGTTTGTATTTGGGGAGGGGGCACCATAGGAGCTTTGGCCTAGGGCCTCTTCTCAGTATGTGCAGGGAAAGGGGCAATATATTAAATACTAAAAGCTAGTCCAATGAGAAATAAAGTCCCTCCTCCCTCCCTCCCTCCACTCCTGAATAGATTACAAAATTAGCAGAGCAAACACCCTCAGGCTCATAACGGGCTATACCTGTTGATATCTAATTTGTTCTCCTTCTCAAAGATTTCATCCATTGCTCTGGATCTCAGGACAGACAAACTCCACAATAATCACTACTGTTGAAATATTATACAGAACCAACTATATACATTTTGACAATGGCAGGTCACCATAACCCTGCAGTAGCCCATTATTGTCTCTTACCTGCCACTGTATACCTGTCCAGGTAGTTGAGCACATTGCCCACATTCAGGATCGCTGCTGCTGCCACCCTGGCTCTCTTCATGATCTTCTTGGGCACAGTGCCCAGGCTGCTGTCCATCTCAGGGCTCTTAGTATCCAGTGGGGTGGTAACTGGGTTTATCCTGCCAGAGAGGGTCTGCAGCCCGTCTTCTGCTCCTGGGATACAATCTGGCTATATATATATACACTGCACACAGAAAACAATACAAGTACACTTTGCGCAAGTACTTGCAGGGGCTCCTCCACTTTTCTGCCCAGGGCCTGCAAAAAGGTAGATCTTGGTCTGCCTATAGGAGGAGTGTTTAGTTAATTTAAAGGCCATATTCCACTTACCTATAGGCCATTCTCTACCTATCTCTTCTTCCCACTTGATCATCCTATGGGATTTGTCAACTTCTGTATAAAATCTTAATATATCCTGCCATTTAGAGATAGTGTGGGATTTTAAATTTTTGAGGATCATTTTTTCAAATGGAGAAAAATCTCTCATGTTGTTTATGGTGTAAGAAATGAATGAATAATTTCCATAAATCATAAGTTCTTTTGGAATAGTCAATAAACGAGCAGACCAATTAAGTATAATTAAAAATATATATTTTACATAAATCAAGATATGGTTACACAATGGGTTTAGACAAAACAGATAACAGACAAGAAGTATTAAGACAGTATTTACAAATATAATACGTATATGACTTCTACATTATGTAATATAAAGATTCAGTATACTATCCCTATGGTCAGCTTTTGAAGTACATTCTTCATCAAGTTCTCTGGTCACGATTGCTCTGCTCAGCTCATCTTCATCTGCCCTTCTCCTGGCACTCTTCCCCCTGGACTGCTTCATGGAGGCCTTTCTCTTCCATAGATACTTGCCATTTTTATATCAGATTGGGGCCTATGTCCCACTCTCTCTATACATCATACATGGTAATAAGTTGGAGTTAGACTGTTGGTTTCCATACAGGCTGTAACCCTACACCCATCTACGGTCTTGTTTAAACAAAGTCTTTACTACACTTTCCTAAGCCTTTCTGTTTTTATTGTAAATAAGACCATTTGTGATTCTCTGAGTTATTTTGAGTGAGGCTACCAAAACCTGTTGTCCTTTCCCACAGTACAAACTTGGTTTAAACTTGTTACAAATTAAAAAATATAAATTAACTAGCGACTTGCTCGTCAAGAAATGACAGCAATAAGATTGTAAGGCCGGTAATGTTTGTGTGCGCAATTTATTTTGTTGGTGTTTTAAGATCCTTGGGTGCTGATTGCGAGCCTCGCGCTGAGCTCCTTCGGCACTCATTGCGAGGCTCTTGGTTGTTTGTGTGCTATGAGCAGCGTTGGTGTTTTTTTTTTGGTATGGCAATGAATAATTAATAAAATAAGAAATTAATATACTTTACCTATTGTGAAGTAATATATGCAGCATTGTGTTGAAGAGCTGGCAATCTGTTTTCATGTTGCTGCAGAATCAGTGCTGTGGAGCTGCTGTGTAAGTGTCATGAATGTGTGCAGTGTGTAGTGTAATAGTGTGCGTGCGCAAGGCAAAACCGTTAGGGTAGCTGTGTCCTTCCGGATTGTATAAGTCAGTGTTCTAAAATGGCGCCTAATGTGTGGTATGTGGCTGTGGCTGATTTTGCGTCCTAGGTTTCAGAAGTCGTCTTTTTCAGAAAATCCATAGGTGTTTGGTGGTGTTTTGCGTGTTTAGGGTCCTTTAGCCTCGTTTTCATTTTGTTCGGTGGCCATTTTTTCTTGCGCTCAGGTGATTTTCGGGTGTCCAAACTCAGAAATTTGGACTTAAATTGAGGTGTAACTTCACTTGCAGAGGTCCTGGCTGCCCCCCCCCCCTTGCTGTGGGTAAGCTTTTTATGTGTTTGTTGTGTGTATTTATTGTGTTTGTAATGTTTTTCGGGTCGCGCGGGTTGTGTCCTTGTTTTTGGATCTCGTACGTCTTTTTCGGAAAATCCGTAGGTGTTTGGTGGTGTTTTGTGTCTTTAGAGTCCTGTAGCCTTGTTTTCATTTTTTTCGGCAGACATTTTTTCTCTTGCTTAGGGGATTTTCGGGTGTCTAAACTCTTTTATTTCGAGTTCAATTGAGGTGTAACTCCCCCCCCCTGCTGTAGGTAAGCTTTTTATGTATTTGCTGTGTGTATTTATTGTGTTTTTCATGTTTTCATGTACGCAGGTTTTGGGCGTTTTTTGCAAGGTTGTAATGGGTCGTAACAAGTCTCGTATTTTTGTGTCGTAAGTCTGTTAATTTTGCGAGGTCTGCAGTTGCTGGCATGGAGCGCCTTCGCAAGGGCCGCAGGCTTGCTACACGAGCCTGCAGCGTTAGCAGCAACCCACATGCTCACAACTATATATGTGATAGATCTGTGGACCTACTATCCAGTGTATGTCAAAAAGACATGAGACATTTCTTATAATATCATGAAACAAACACACCATTAATATCATGAAACAAACACACCATTGTTATAACAAATGTATATAATAAGTTGTATTTATAAAGTCATGTTAAAAGTTACCTGTTTATAAGCCATATTTTACAATAGGGAACCCCAAATTGTTTAGGCTACTTTGTAATGCCAAATAATCCAGCCATATTATCTCTTTAGTATGAGATAAGTTTTGCAATATGGAAATATTTAACAAAGAACCTTTTTTAAATAATTCACCAATAGTTCTTATGCCTCTCTCTTTCCAAACTGTCAGATTAAAATCTCTATTTCTGAAAGATAATATATTGAACAAGGAGGCTGGTGATAATTCATTGACCATCTTCCATTTCTTTCTGTTTTTATACCAATATTTTATTATCGTTTTAATTCCTCTTGTAAGCAGTTTTAATCTGTCTAAGTCTATATCCGGAAGCCATATAAACAGGTGTAGTGGAATATCTGACAATAAATCTTGTTCTTTTTCTTTCAATTTTATTCTATATTGCTCAGAGTTCCATGTCAATAAATGCGAAAGTGCTATGGCATCATGAATGTTCGTTATTGCGGAAAAAGTCTAAACCTCCTTTTTTAAATCTCCTTTTAGTTATTTTAGGATTTATTCTAGGTATTTTTCCTAGATAAATATAATTATCCATCGTCCTTTTTATATTTTTTAATATTGAATTAGGGTCTATTTCAGGGATACTTCTTAAAATATAGGTTACCTTAGGCAAGGTAACCATCTTAACTAGGGCAATTCTACTCATCCAAGATATTTTTAATTTCTTAAAATCCCCCGCTCTAATTTCTTTTATCACCTGCCCTAGATTTTCTCTAAGTACATTTCTCAAACCAAAAGAGAATTCTATAGCCAGATGTTTAATTGATCTTCCACTCCAGTTATAATGATATTTCTGTTTCAGATTTGATATTAGTTCAGGTTTAATTCCTATCAAGATTACGTCTGACTTTGAGGTGTTTATTTTGAAATAAGAAACTCCTCCATATTCATCAAATATAGCATGTAGATGAGCTAAGGAAGTCTACTACATCATCCGCAAAAAGAAGAATTTTATGTATCGATTTTCCTATCTCAATCCGTTCAATATTTGGGGAGTCTCTTTTAAGTTCTGCCAGGGGTTCCATCATCAATACAAAAGTAAAGGGGATAAAGGGCACCCCTGCCTTGTGCCATTTTAACTTCAAAGTTTTCTGTATAGAAACCTAGTCCTGTAATTAACGCTTTAGGATTGTTATAAAGTGATCTAATGGCTTTTAGGCCAAAATCTCCCAGACCGAATTTATTCAATACTGCGTTTATAAAATCCCAGCTGACTCTGTCAAATGCTTTCTCAGCGTCTAATGAGTCAGCATGGGCCTATTTAATTTATTTGTATATGAGAAAATATTTATGAGGCGTCTGGTATTATCTGTCCCCTGGCTTTTCCTCATAAATCCTAACTGATTTTGGTTAATTAGTTTAGATATAATTTTATCCAGTCTGGCTAGGATTTGCGCATATCATTTTACATTTTATTGTCTGGGCCATTTATATAATCGATTCTCTTTAGTAATTTTTGTTTCTTAATCTTATTCACTAATAATTTTCAGCTTTATTCCCCAGGAAGTATTGATTTTGTTGGGCTCTCCATAGCAATTTGTCTGCGTGCAGCTGTTGTTTTTTTTTTAATTTGAAGATTTAAATGTCTTATTTTCAAAAGAGAATCTTTAGTTGGAGACAATTTATCATTTGACATTTATTTAAACTTACATAAAGTTCTCTCAGGCATAAACCCCTAGTTCTTTTGTATTCATTATGTTGTTATGTCGAATGCCCCTAATGTACACTTCATGCGCGCACCATACAATGATTTAGACTTTATGGAATTCTGGTTAATTAAGAAAAAAAATTAAATGTCTTCTTTTAACTTCTTTCTCTCTACTTGAAGTTTAAAAAAGTAAGAATTAATTTTCCAATATTAAGTTTTAATATCTTTCTAGTTTTATTTTAGAATTAAACTAATATAAGAAGGGTCTGACCAGGAAATATTTCCAATTTTGACTGTTTCTATTAATTTGAGAGTCTGTAGATCTACCAAAAAAAGATCGATCTTTGAATACATATTGTGTCTATTTGAAAAATATGCGGATACAAACTTCTATAAACATCATATAATTTGTTTTTTAATATTTGTTTGAGAATTTTTGAGAGGTATTAACCGTATGCTCATCAGGTATTGGTTTTACTGCTGATGATCTTTGTTAGGATCTACATTCATATTTAAATCTCCACAAATAAAAACTAGACCTTTTTTATCCTTAATATTTGTTTTAGGAATTTAGACAGAAATCTATTTGTTTTTTGTTAGGGGGGTAGATATTAGCTATGGTGTAAGAATTGTTATTAATTTTCCCTACCCAAATAACATATGTGCCCTCTGCATCCATTATTTTATGTTCTTCCTGGAGTAGTGATGTCGCGAACATCAAATTTTCGGTTCGCGAACATCGGACACGAACTTCAATCAAATGTTTGCGAAAGGGCGAACCCGGCGAACCGCCATAGATTTCAATGGGCAGGCGAATTTTAAAACCCACAGGGACTCTTTCTGGCCACAATAGTGATGGGAAAGCTGTTTCAAGGGGACTAACACCTGGACTGTGGCATGCCGGAGGGGGATCCATGGCAAAACTCCCACGGAGAATTACATAGTTGATGCAGAGTCTGGTTTTAAGCCATAAAGGGCATAAATCACATATCATTCCTAAATTGTTTGGAATAACATGCTTTAAAACATCAGGTATGATGTTGTATCGATCTGGTAGTGTAAGGGTTACACCCGCTTCACAGTAACAGACCAATCTCACCACAAACAACCGGAAACAGTCCCTTTGCACAACCGCAAACTCCCCATTTGCACAAGGTTGGATACCAAGCTAGCCATGTCCCGTTCCTTGTCCTCACTGATGTCATTGAAGGTCTCTTCCTCCACCCAGCCACCAAGGGTCCCGGAAAGGTGACAACAAGCCCCGTGGGATGCCTGCTGTGTTTGGTCTTCCACCTCCTCAAAGCCACCTTCCTCCTCTGACTCCTCTTCTTCAGACTCCCAGAGTCTGGGGGCTTCCACTGCCCAGCATGGAAGATTGTACACAGGTCAGAGTCTGGGGGCTTCCACTGCCCAGCATGGAAGATTATACACAGGTCAGAGTCTGGGGGCTTCCACTGCCCAGCATGGAATATTATACACAGGTCAGAGTCTGGGGGCTTCCACTGCCCAGCATGGAATATTATACACAGGTCAGAGTCTGGGGGCTTCCACTGCCCAGCATGGAATATTATACACAGGTCAGAGTCTGGGGGCTTCCACTGCACAGCATGGAATATTATACACAGGTCAGAGTCTGGGGGCTTCCACTGCCCAGCATGGAATATTATACACAGGTCAGAGTCTGGGGCTTTCACTGCACAGCATGGAAGATTATATGCGTTGCCTCTGTCTTATATGTTAAGTAGTACTATTCCTATCGGTTTAATCCCTGTTACGTCCACTATTAGGGGACGTGTATATGGCATGAATTTTTGGAACAGGGAGACGGAAAAAGATGCTTGGTTGGACCTCCTACTTCGAATTTGGGGCACTGCACGTGCAATCTAAGGTGCCACCAGATAGGAGAGGTGTATTAAGTTGTAATACTCATTCCTATCAGTTTAATACCTGTTATGTTACCTATCAGGGGATGTGTATATGGCATGGATTTTTGGAACAGGGAGATGGAAAAAGATGCTTGGTTGGACCTCCTATTTCGAATTTGGGGCACTACACGTGCAATCTAAGGTGCCACCAGATAGGAGAGGTGTATTAAGTTGTAATACTCATTCCTATCAGTTTAATACCTGTTACGTTACCTATCAGGGGACGTGTATATGGCATGGATTTTTGGAACAGGGAGATGGAAAAAGATGCTTGGTTGGACCTCCTATTTTGAATTTGGGGCACTGCACGTGCAATCTAAGGTGCCACCAGATAGGAGTGGTGTATTAAGTTGTACTATTCATTCCTATCAGTTTAATACCTGTTCCGTCACCTATCTTTCCTCCCAATAGCACATTCTATATGTCATCAACCGGCCTGTGTGTATTTAGAGAACCACACTTTAAGGCCCTTAACCTGGGACAAGGTGGCTTGGCTATCAGAGCCTTAAAAACTCGCCAAACCCCCTAATCAGACACTCACTATCATACTGGAAATGGGCCAAGAAACACACGGGTTTGTTCCCTGGATCCACCCAAATGACCCCAATTCTTGACCACCCTCAGGCCCCGAAACACATGAGCACAACATCACAACACTGGTGGAGGTCCAGGAAACTAGATAGACTGGGAGACTGGTTAGTAAAGGGCCAGATGCTCACCTGTGAGGAACTGAGGGACAAGCATGAGCTACCGCTGTCAGAACATTACAATTACTGTAGGCTGAGGCGTTTCACACACTCCCTGACCCAGAAACAGGGGACACCGGTCTTAAATTGGTTCTCCAAAATTTGTAAAGATAAACCTCTATCAAGGGGGATCATTGGGTCGCTTTACAAATATAAAACATTTGTTACTGGTTGAAGCGACACTGGGGGAAGGACCGGAGTGGGGGGGCCCTGGAGACCCTTCAGAAGCAACCGGCGGCAAAATCATCCCAGGAAAGGAGAGGTCGCTTACTGAAGCCTGCCCTAGGGTAACCCAAGGATGATTGCCCAGGTTAGATATTGTAAATTATAAGCTAATACTGCTGGAGGGATGATAGCTAATAGGACTTTGGTGTTTCCTGCAGATATACTCTTTACTATTGTCTGTTTTACCATGTTTTAGGTATCTCTTAAATTGCAATCACAGTAAAAAATAAGAAAAATTATTAACCTAAAAAGTAAAACTAAGAAGGAATAGCCAGCTAACTTTCACAAAATGTCTCTATTGTAAATATGTATTTTTGCACAACTGTTATGCAAGAATGTTCAAAAATGCTTTATTTTTAATTACATGCTGTACGCCTTCTAAAATAAAATAATTTAAATGCAAAAATTAGGTATTGTTGCAGCGACCAGAAAAATTGATGTTAGTTTGCCAGGCAGAAAGTGCCCTAGAACATTGCTGTTTGCTGTTAGTCCTGCTGCACTGAAGGTCCTTTCTGACAGGACACTTGAAGCGGGGCAGGACAGAAGTTCTATGGCAAATTGGGATATCTCAGGCCACAGGGCAAGCATGCACACCCAGTAGTCAAGGGGTTCATCGCTCCTCATAGTGTCGATATCTGTAGTTATGGCAAGGTAGTCTGTTACCTGACGGTCGAGTCGTTCTCTGAGGGTGGACCCCGAAGGGCTGTGGCGATGCATAGGACTTAAAAAGCTCTGCATGTCCACCATCAACAACACGTCTGTAAAGCGTCCTCTCCTTGCCGTCGTGGTCGTGGGAGGAGGAGGATTATGTTCACCTCTTCCGCTGATAGATTGCCTTTGTGCTGTGACATCACCCTTAAACGCTGTGTAAAGCATACTTTTTAATTTATTTTGGTAGTGCTGCATCCTTTCCGACTTGTGGTAATTTGGTAACATTTCAGGCACTTTCTGCTTGTACCGGGGGTCTAGTAGCGTGGACACCCAGTACAGCTCCTTCATCCTTTTTATACGAGGGTCCCTGAACAGGCACAACAGCATGAAAGACCCCATTTGCACAAGGTTGGATGCCGAGCTAGTCATGTCCTGTTCCTCGTCCTCAGTGATCTCACTGAAGGTATGTTCTTCCCCCCAGCCACGTACAACACCACTGGTACCAGATAGGTGACAACGAGCACTCTGGGAGGCCTGTTGTGGTTGGTCTTCCTCCTCCTCCTCAAAGCCACATTCCTCCTCTGACTCCTCTTCCTCACAATCCTCTTCCAGCGTTGCCGCAGGTCCAGCAAGCGATGCTGATAAGGCTGTTTCTGGCGGTGGTATGATGTCGCTGATGGTGCCCTGGGTGCGACTGGCCAGGTTTGTCACCTCTTCAAAAGGACGCATAAACCTACAGGCATTGCACATGAGCATCCAGTAACGTGGCAAAAAAGTTCCCAGCTCCGCAGAGGCTGTCCTAACACCCCGGTCATACAAATACTCGTTAACGGCCTTTTCTTGTTGGAGCAGGCGGTCGAACATTAGGAGTGTTAAATTCCAACGCGTCGGGCTGTCTAAAATCAAGCACCTCGCTGGCATGTTGTTTCGCCGCTGGATATCTGTAAAGTGCGCCATGGCCGTGTAGGAACGCCTGAAATGGGCACACACCTTCATGGCCTGCTTCAGGACGTCCTGTAAGCCTGGGTGCTTATGCACAAAGCGTTGTACAATCAGATTACACACATGTGCCATGCACGGCACATGTGTCAACTTGCCCAAATTCAATGCCGCCAACAAATTTCTTCCGTTGTCACAAACCACTTTGCCGATCTCCAGTTGGTGCGGAGTCAGCCACTGATCCACCTGTGCGTTCAGGGCGGACAGGAGTGCTGGTCCGGTGTGACTCTCTGCTTTCAGGGGAGTCAACCCCAAGACGGCGTGACACTGCCGTATCCAGGATGTGGAATAGTACCTGTGGAGCTGGGGGGGGGTGCCGCTGCGAACGTGAAACATGCGAAAATCGCCGCGAATAGTTTTCCGGCGAACTGTTTGGGACATCACTATCCTGGAGCATTAAACTATTACTGAAGAGAATTGACACTCCTCTCGTCTTAGTATAAGTAGAATTAATACTTGCACCAAAGGCATCCTTCTAAAACCCTGGTATGCTCCCTGTCTTCCAATGAGTTTCCTGGAGACAAATTATGCAGTGTTTTATACTCTTAAGGTTTTGCATAGCTACTCTTCTTTTCTAAGGAGAGTTCAGTCCTTGGAAATTCAGAGTAATCATTTTAATTACCAATAATTATAACTGATCTTTGCTTTTCATTAATTTTAATGTTTTCCAATATCTTCTAATTTATCTACAGTGCTATCCACTTTTACCAATACAATAATCAAATTCCATTATGACACACATTATAACGAACATATACATCAACTCCATAACATTGAATTCTTACTCCTACTAATAATCTCTTCTTTAAAAATCAGTAATGCTACTATTACAAATACGGTAGCTTTTAAACCTAAAAGCTATACAAATCAATTTAAAGAGTTAACATAGTTATACTAAAAGACTTTAAAACAAAAATGTAATTGGAAAAATAAATGATTGATTTCTTTAAAATAAATCATGAATCAGTATTTTCAAACATAACAATCTGGAACTCACATAAGGCATACGTTAGAGGCCTTATGATAAAGTGGGACAAACAATGGAGGAAACAAAGAAGAGCTATTTTGGGGGAATTACATTTGAAATTAGGTAAAATAGAAAGGGATAATAAAATCTGTCCAAATCAGATTAATATAAATGAATTAAGTGAAATTAAATTACAAATAAGAAAAATACATCAAATGAGAGTTGATAAAGCCATTTGGTTAGCTCAACAAAAACATTACTTTTTGGGCAATAAACTAGGTAGACTCTTAGGGCCTCATTCTATTAGCGGCCGCAGCCGTTGCGGGGCCGCAAGGACCGGCCGCAAGCTATTCGGCTATTCTATTCCCTTACGGCCGGGGGCTCCGGCAGGCTAACGGCCGGTGCCTTGCTATCTCTTGCGGCCGCTCGCGCCAGAGGAAAGCCTTTGATCTAAAACAGCCGCAAGAGTTTCGGCCGTAAGAAATTCCTATTTGCAATTCAATTGCTCCGGGAAACCTCTCTGCAAGGCTAAAAGCGAGCCGCAGCTTACTTGCAGGAAAGAGGTCCCGCTAGCACCAATTAAGCACATAAAATAGCTCAAATAAAGCCATCCTGCACTTTGAGAAGACTATAAAGGGATTTTAGGTGTTAGAAAAAATAGCACATAATTATCCTATACTCAAATCCGTAAAATATTTTATTTTTAATATTCGTAAAATATCCATGTCAAAAGTCCAGAGTGCTTGGAGCACTTCAGACCCGCCCACGCCGCAGCCGGAAAATAAACAGTTAATTTGAACTCGGGTTTGGGCTGATGTGCAAGCTTGAGAGTGGGTTACATTTAATCCTCATGTCCCCCAATATGATCCCTAGCATTTACAGAGCTGTACAGTGCAGGCTTGAATTTATTTTTGCGTTTTTAGATTTCACAGCTTACGGCCGGTTTCAAGATATGCGGCCGGCCATAAGAGGAGATCCTTGCGGGGCCGTATAATAGAATCGCGAGTTAACAGAACCCCCGCAAGGAATCGCAGCCTTACGGACGATTTACGGCCGGTAATAGAATGAGGCCCTTAGCAAATAAATTGAATAAAAAAGAGATTAAAAAAATAATTTATATGTTAAAGGCTAAAAAAGGGAAACAATGCAGGAAAACAGAAGAAATTGCAGATTTTTTTTTTCAATATTATAGATAATAGGAAATAATAAACTTGCCTTCCATAACATAAAACATATCAATTAAAGAAATACAAGTATTTATATCAAAATTAAAGGTTGATAAAGCACCTGGCCCAGACAGCTGTCCAAATCAATATTTCACAAAATTAAACAGAAAGGAATAGCTCCTCCATAAATGCATTTAGCATCAATAGTTACAATTCCAAAAAAGGCAAAGATACAACTCAATGTAAAAAAACTATAGGCCTATTTCACTAATGAATACCGATATTAAAATGTATTCAAAAATCTTGGCCATAAGGCTGAGTGGTATTCTTCCGGATTTGATTAACCTAGATCAGACAGGATTTGTGAAGAACAGACAGACAACTGACAACAAAAGAAGATTTATAGATATACTGTCACAGGCCAGGTCCATGAACACCCCACTTTTGTCCCTGTCATTAGATGCAGAGAAAGCTTTTGACAGGGCCAATTGGGTGTTCATGGACCTGGTTCTACAAAAATATGGCTTTGATAGATCAGCAATAAATGCATTGCATGTCACGGGTATAGGATTTGAAACATGAAAATGTTAAATCCATAATGGCACCAGGCAGGGATGCCTTGTTTCCCCCCTGATATTTGCGCTACTATTAGAAACTTTAACGGAAATAATTAGGATTAATGAACATATAGAGGGTATTCAGATATCAGATAATATAAATTAATTAATGTTATTTGCGGATGACATTTTGGTTACAGTAACTAATCCGAGAACATCGGTAATCTCATTACATGAAGAATTAGACTTATTTAGTAAAATATCCTATTATAAACTTAATATAAAAAAAAACTAAACTTTTATGGTTAAATCTAGATAAATATACTATAGAATTATTGAGTAAACAATTTGGATATAAATTACAACAAAACAAGATCTCCTATTTAGGGATCATTTATACACCAAATCTTAATAAATTGGTTCAGAATGCCTTTGAAATATTATGTTTGCAGATTAAAAAATTCCAAATAAAATGGAAAGATTTACAACTAACTTGGTTTGAAAGAATATCAGCAATCAAAATGGTGATATTGCCAAAAAATAATTTATCTAATGAGAGCTATTCCATTAGAAATCCCCAAATGTCTATTGAAAAAAATACAAAGCATGTTAGATAAATATTTTTCTAAAGACAAGAATCCACATGTAAATTATAAAATAGTAAAAAGAGATATATCTAAAGAAGGACTAGCAGCTCTGTCTATATTTGAATATTATGAATCAACTAGACTTTCACAAATATTAGAATGGGTTTTTCCTACACATCCAGCAAAATGGTGGTATATAGAAAAATCTACAATGATGAATTAGAACATTCAATTTATAATATGGTATAGAGAAGAAGATATATTATTATTATTATTACTTTAAAATCTGTTAGATATGGAATAACTAAGTGGTATAAATTAAATAAAAAATATGATCTATTAATACTTCCTATAACACCGATCAAAGCTATATATGAAAAATGTTATTAAATATATTAGAGGTTTATACCTTAGAGAAAATATTAAACAATTTAAAGAGATTGTAAATGAATATAACATGTCTGAATACATTTGGCTTACATACAATACCATAATAACTGATTTAAAAAACTCGGAGTATAGTATTTTTGAAGATAGACCATTAAGTATATTTGAATTATTAATAAATCAAAACGATAAAAAAGTTAAATCTCAAGAAATTATAAAAAATCTAGAATGGAGTTCTGGGAATTGAATTAAATATAAACTGCTCTAATAAACAATGGTACCAAGCATTTGAACTTACAAAAAAAGCAACATGCTCAAACTGTAGAAAGATTTTTTTTAAATGTATACAAAAATAATATAGAACATCAGTAATAATGAAGACAATATATCCAAATATATACTCTGAGCTTTGCTGGAGAAACTGCGGTTATAAAGGCACCCATTCTCATATTTGGTGGACTTGTCCCAAGATACAATTACTCAAATTACACATACTATTGGATCTCAATTTGACATCTATCCTCAATCAATGTTGTTCCACATGTTTCCAATGACAATGAAATATCCAACAAAGGTCTTGATAATCCAAATTTTAATGGCAAAAAAATGGTTAATTGCTAAAAATTGGAAAAGTGAAAAAATACTTACATGGTAAGAAGTTGTCTTAGTCTTCGATAGAAATAGACAACTCGAAAAAGACTACTTAATTTTAAATAAACTTCAAAGAAAGACCTTAGATAATTGGTATCCATGGGAACAATATATGGACAAAAATCTAATTTCTTTCTAAACTCCACTTTGCATTTTAAGATCTGCATTTCTTTATTTTCTTTTTGTTTTGTGTTTGGTACTGAATGGTTTTGTATGTTTTTTCTTCTTTTTAAAGATGTTTTTGATTCTTTATGATCAATTCAAATACAATAAATGTTCTAATTCTGATTTAAAAAAAAGCAGTAATACAGATGTAGAAAATGACTAGCTCAAGACAAAAAGAGAATTTTTGTCTGTTAGGAAGAGCAGGTCCTCATCTAACATAATCCCTATCTACCCTTTTCTTTCTTTCATCCCTCCTTCCTCTCCTCCTTCCCTCTCTTTCCTTCCAGTATCATATTAGCTAACTCAAAAAGAGAATCATATTGATATTTTACCAATGTGAAAAGTGTCTATGTGCAATTTATCTTTCCACCTGTCAACCTTTAATAACATCAATAAACATAATAATTATATTGTCGTTATATATTATATCTTATATTTCTAAGAACTAAGTTCTAAATTTAATCTTAGTTTTATTTATATGTATATCTTTTCAGTACACAGTTAATCTATTTTACAATTTCTCTCGCTATCTTTATCCTAATTCGTGTTTTGTTTATTCTCTTTGAGATATCTCTGCACAAATTATCTTATTAAGGTTGATATAAAGTGTACCTACTAAGTGTATACTCCCTGGATGAATAAAGACCTAATAAGAAAATCCAAGCAGATTTTTTATAAGTTATTTCCCAATTTTATAAATAAACTGTGGTAGTAATTAAACAATTGATTCTCCAATGTGAAAAATGTTTCTTTTCATAACATGAATTTTGACTGGAAATCCTCATTTATATGGCAATTCCTACTTCCTCAAAACACAAGTAATATCTCCAAATTCTCTTCTTTTAGCTAAAGTGGAGAGAGAAAGGTCAGAGAAAATTTTGAAATTCTCATATGGGGATTTCAATATTCTTTTCATAAACAAGGCTCTAATTATTGCCTCTTTATAAGATAAAAAATGCATATTAACCATTACATCTCTAGGTTTGTTAGTCAGAATTGGCCAAAATGGTATTCTATGTACTATATCTATTTTGTTATCTCCTTGAAAATCAGGAGGAACCAAGGACAAAAATAGATTTTTAAGAAAGTTCTTCAATTCAAGATTAGTGTCTATCTCAAGGATTTCTCTTATTCATGGGTTCTGCATTCTTGAATGATCTTCCATCTAATCTCTTTATATTTATCAAGGTTAGCATCGCATCTTATTGTTGAGTACTTTCTACAAGAAAACTTGTAAAAGTAGAGCTTGATGTGCTTTGATTAGAAAGTTGATCATTTATAGATTGATTAATCTGTAGCACCTCAGTCCTATCTTCTTTGCTTTTAGGTGAAAACACACTTGATGAAAGCAACTGATTTGAGTTAACTTTATCTTTTGTCTTTGTTTTAGTTGAGTTCTTCTGCATTATTTTGGTTCTTGGTAGGTCTTATATAAAGCGCAGTTGAAATATGATAGATATATCTCTTGACTTATTAACCCAGAAGTGGCATCCTATTATTTGTCTAGAATGGTAGTCAGGCTTGGATTTCTCAATCCAGAATTTTCAGGCTGTTGGCTCTTGCTCATGCTTCAGATGTTGACCAGTACTCCATATCTCATCCAAATATTAATGCCCAAACTGCCTATATCCTTGAGAGCATATATCACATCACAGTTTTATTCTTTTTTCTATACCGTATAATTCAGTATGTTCTTCTTATTATTTATTTTACCAAATACACTTTTTATGCTTATGTAACTTTAAGACTTAAGTGCAATTATCAGTTCAGTCCTTCATACTTTACACTTGTTTTGGTGCATAACTCAGAAATGTTCTATCAGACTATGTATCATTTACATGTGTCTATCCAGAGATCAATGCATAAGACAGCTCTTAAAATGGAGTGCCTATGGCTGTTTAGAGTTGTATTCAGCAGCACAGTTCAATATCTCTGTATATATCACATCACATATAATAGTTGTGGTAAGTTACGACGTTGGTCATTGCGAGGCACGTAAGACTTGGACATTTTTAAATGACAGGGGCTTTTTAAAAGCGTGAGGCCCCCAAAACTTTGAAACAGGCTCGACATGAGCTCCGAAGGCACTCATGGCGATGCCCACGATCATCGCCGAAGGCTGTAGGACTTTGGTGCTGATCATGAGGCCCGCAAGACTTTAAAAAATTACGACTTTAACAGACAACATTTTTTACAACCCTGTAACTCGGAAACCATCCGAAGACCGCCAAAAGACGCCAATTAATTACAAAATTTACTTACAACCTCACACACAGCACAGAGGGAGAGCTAAGGACCCAGTGAGTGCGATTGCAAGCTAATTCGAGGTTTAATTGCCATTTTCTCAAGATCAAAAATCAGCTAAGCGAGGAAAAAAATTACGGCCGTAAAAACGTAAATGTTTGAAAAAATGTATTAAAAAATATAATATGTTGCTATTAAACCCGTTTTATGTTACAAAATACAGGGTAAGAAACAACCCAGTACTCAAGAGGTTAATACACATCCCAAAACCAGTATGCCTAGGAACAAACACTCTAATGCATTGTCTATAAATATATTAATACAAAATAAACACATTTGTATTTATTGAGCCTATAAATACAATTGTCACATCTTTTTAATATTAAAATATATTAATAAATAAAAGCAATTTCATATAAATATATATATATATATATATATATATATATATTATCCTTTATTTATAATAGGCCAACATATTCCGTAGCACTGTACATAAGATAAGTTCCAGGCAAAGGTAAATACAAATTAACACATAGCAAAGCAAGCCGGGACTCTGTCTTTGAGCTTGGAATCCAGTGTCCATGGTGCTTTCCCCAAAGCACCTTGCAGGATTGAAACTCACAGACTTACAACCTAAAGGTATAGTGTGTGGTAAAGGAGGGAGAGAGAGGTGCTGAGTGTGTTAGGGTGAAAGGGGATATGCTTCTTTAAAAAGATGCGTTTTTAGTGAGGTTTTGAATGTTTTGAGGCAGGAGGATAATCTGGTGGAGCGAGGCAAGCAGTTCCAGAGAATAGGGGTAGCACGAGAAAAATCCTGAAGGTGAGAGTTAGAGGAGGTGACAAAAGTTGTAGAAAGAAGAAGGTCATTAGCAGAACGAAGGGGGTGGGTGCGGGAATATTTGGAGATGAGACCAGAGATGTACGGGGGGTGCGCTATTGTTGAGGGCTTTGTAAGTTAGGGTCATGATTTAAAATGTTATTCTGGAAGCTAAGGGAAGCCAGTGGAGTGATTGACAGAGAGGTGATGCCAACACTGAACGTTGTGTATGGAAGATAAGACTAGCAGAGGCGTTCATTATGGATTGAAGTGGAGGTATTCGTGTGTTGTGTTGGCCAAGTTGCAGTAGTCAAGACGAGTGATGATGAGAGAGTGTATTAGGATTTTAGTTGTGTTGAATTCTGGAGATGTTTTTTTAGATGGAGAAGGCAAGATTTTGTTAATGACTGTATGTGAGGGATGAAAGACAGGGCAGGGTCCAGTAGAACCCCAAGGCAACGGGCTTGAGAAGTGGGAGTGATGATGCCATTGTTGACAGTGAGAGAGATATGAGGAATTGACGCTGTGGTAGAGGGAGGGAAGACTAGGGGCCTCATTCTATTAGCGGCCGCAGCCGTTGCGGGGCCGCAAGGACCGGCCGCAAGCTATTCGGCTATTCTATTCCCTTACGGCCGGGGGCTCTGGCAGGCTTGCGGCCGGTGCCTTGCTATCTCTTGCGGCTGCTCGCGCCAGAGGAAAGCCTTTGATCTAAAACGGCCGCAAGAGTTTCGGCCGTAAGAAGTTCCTATTTGCAATTCAATTGCTCCGGGAAACCTCTCTGCAAGGCTAAAAGCGAGCCGCAGCTTACTTGCAGGAAAGAGGTCCCGCTAGCACCAATTAAGCACATAAAATAGCCCAAATAAAGCCATCCTGCACTTTGCAGAGTCTATAAAGTGATATTCGGTGTTAGCAAAAATAGCACATAATTATCCTATACTCAAATCCGTAAAATATTTTATTTTTAATATCCGTAAAATATCCATGTAAAAAGTCCAGAGTGCTTGGAGCACCTCAGACCCACGCCGCAGCCGGAAAATAAACAGTTAATTTGAACTCGGGTTTGGGCTGATGTGCAAGCTTGAGAGGGGGTTACTTTTAATCCTCATGTCCCCCAATATGATCCCTAGCATTTACAGAGCTGTACAGTGCAGGCTTGAATTTATTTTTGCGTTTTTAGATTTCACAGCATACGGCCGGTTTCAAGATATGCGGCCGGCCGTAAAAGGAGATCCTTGCGGGGCCGTATAATAGAATCGCGAGTTAACTGAACCCCCGCAAGGAATCGCAGCCTTACGGCCGATTTACGGCCGGTAATAGAATGAGGGCGTAGGAGTTCAGTCATAGACATGTTGAGTTTGAGATGGTGAGTGAACATCTAAGAGGATATACTAGAGAGGCAGTTGGAGACATGTGTTAGAAGAGAGGGGTTAGATCTGGTGCTGAGAGGTAGATTTGAGTGTCATGTGCATAGAGATGATACTGAAGCCCAAAAGAGTTTAGTAGGGTACCAAGTGAGGATGTGTAGATGGAGAAGAGGAGGGGGTCTAGGACTGAACCTTGGGGTACGCCAACAGCCAGGGGGTAAGGAGAAGAAGAGGTGTCAGAGAAGGAGACATATATGTATATATCAGGTTCCCTTGCTGTAGCTAGTTACGGGCAGTTATTCCTGCACTTCCCCCTCATTATAAGATTTATGACATTCCCATTTCCTATTGGGTCCTAGGGCCATCTCATCCATAAGGTTTGGTTTGGCTGCTCCCTGCGCAGATATCTGATGCAGCAACAGAGCAGGAGTGCAGTAATCTGGGGGAGTGAATGATTTGAATTAGTGTAGAACTTAGGGAAAAAAGCTCCCGCAGACTTTTTACTGCATTCCCCTAACTTAGAGCACCTGATTTACATAGGGCTTATAATAAGAAATCTAGGGCAGAAACTTTAGCAGACAAAAGGCAGAGTGGGAGCTACCCCAATATTGTTGGAAACAGTCCTTTTGAGACTATGGCCCAGATGTATCAAGCAGCGTATTGAAATACTCCACCCATTACAGCAGGCAATACACCACTCTATACGCAAAGCAGTATTTATAAAGTAGCAAATGCGCCTATACAGCATTCAATACAATACAAAAAGCAAGCACAACATTACTATTAATACATCATCAATAAGCTGCTCATTGCAGTCCTGTCAAGCCAGTCATGTACATGCCTCGCGATGAGCGCCTTTGATGCTCATTGCGCATACGCAAGCCTGTAAATTTTAACATTGCGTGACGACAACTCGCAATCACCACAACTATTATATGTGATGCCTGCCATTGAAAACCATCACTAGATATGCTATGTATCACAACATACATACACCACTTAAATACACATCCATTCACTATTGATTAATTTACATACGCCACTTGATACTTTTTCCAATTTTAATGCTGAAGGTTAATGGTGTATTTAGGTGAACTGAGGCAAATTAATACACTACAGTGCATTTGTCCTTTCATAAATATAGGCATGTGTGCTATAAATACTTGCAAAGCATATTATATCATTTGCAGAGATTGTCATAGTTAATCATAGTAGCATTAAAATAAAGATATTGATGGCTTCATGATACAACAACCTCAACACACTAGGTTCAAAGAAACCACAGAAATCCGGTACTTTAATGGTGTAGATTCTGTGTTCTAGTTTTTATCCAGATACAACACCAGGGCTGTGATTGGCGTCAGGTAATATGAAGATATTACCTCAAGGGAAATGAGCAGTGCTCTGGAAATTCCAGATAAGGTTTTGTAAAACCCCAGGTTTCATAGCTATTAACTGAATATTTCCACTGACACTTTGCCTCTGGGTTCATATCACAGTAGTGATTGAAACTAAACAGGTTCTTGAATAGCATATACTTGTTTAGGAAAGAGTTTGCTCCTGAAATAGGTACACTATGATGAAAATGGCAACTGTGCATTTATTTGACATTTGAGTCAATGTAGTGACGAATTTGCAAAAATGTGTAAATTTCCCCTGGAGCAAGGTAATCGAGGATAAAACAGCGACCTAATTAAGAATAGAGAAGTGCTAAAACACCATATATATTATTATTATTATTATTATCTTTATTTGTAACACGCCAACATATTCTGTAGCGCTGTACAGGGGCTATATAATCCTAATATTATTAAAAGGGAATACATATTTGGTTCTAGAAGACACTTGGAAGTAGAAACTATTGAATCTTCACTGTAAACCATCTATGAACAATTATTTTTCGTTGGCATCACCTGTTAAAAACAAAAACAGTTTTTCCCCATATTTATATGCAAATTAAAAGTGAACCGAGGATTGCCCATATTTAAGACATGCCTTTTGAAGCATTTGAATTTTGAACGGCAAAATCTTTTTTCATAATGTAAAAAAATAAAGACAAACATTAATGTGTTACCTATTATATCTATTATTCCATTGTTTTATTCGTAGACAACATTCTATGAATTTATCTTTCTTTTAGCCCCATTAAAAATGTAGCTCATAACATAGCTCGCAAGACTTCAAGCTATTAAATTTGCCTCTTAAAGCAACCCGCAGACGAATTGCGGTTTAAAACGCAGCAAGGCTGAAAAAAGCCTACGGGACGTGGAACATGGAACTTTGCGGCCACAAATCCTTTGTTCTTTCAAACCCGTTCCAATTGAGCTATTAAATCGCATCAAAATCACTCGCGTTCAAACTCGTAACTTGCAAATGAAGCCAAGTGAGCAGGAAAGGGGGTCCCCAAGGACTCTCTCCACCGCATGTATTAATAGTGGGAATTACCAGGGATTCTCATTAGTTTAGGTTTGTTTGTGCTCAGTAATTTACTGAGCATAGCTTTTTCCTGCAAAACCTGAGCCTTGTAATTTACTGCAAGGCTTGGGTTTACAAGATGTGGCTAAGCTCAATAAGATTACTGGTGTGGAGTTCTGAATAGTTGTGTAGGGTACAGGATAATAGCTCCTGCCACAGATTTTATGAAGCAACTCTAATTGCGTTTCTAAAATAGAATAGGGCTCCAAGTCTTAGTGTGGCAGCTTCCATGCACTAGGACAGTCTAATGTTGGAGGGAATTCACTAAGCATCTCAAGTGGCTGAGATGTGTATAAATGTATTTACAATAACTGTTTTCTATGGGGAAAGTGTAGATGCCCTTATCTCAGCCACTTGAAATGCTTAGTAAATTAGTAATTTTTATCTAGTTTATAAAAAAAAAGATAATTTCATAATGTAATATTGAATTTGAGCCTATGCAGGATTTGTAGATCACGTATTTATTGTAGCATGAATGATAAATAAGACAATAGGTTAAGTAGTTAAAGAGATGACATACCAACTGCCACATAAAATGTTAGCCCTGTATCGGCAACGTGAGACCTGCAACTGCTGCGGGCTTGAAACCTGCCCAAGTTACGGTGCTTTTAAATTAGAAGGGTCTGTGAGTTACGAGCTTGAGACAAAAACCTGTAACTCAATCGCTGAACGTTGGATTTGCATAACCCTGTGCAATTAGTCAAACCCGTAGTTACGGGTTTAGACGGAGCCAATAGAAAAATAGATCATCATTACGTCAGTGAAAAAGGGGAGGTTAGATTTCAAAGTCCTACGGGCTACAATAACAATTTGCGATCGGACCAACATTCCGGTTATAATGCAATATTTATAAAGCCTTAAATATGATATTCTATCACATGCGAGTTACTGTATATGTATTAACACATTGATTGCCGGGATCAATATAACACAAATATTATACATGAAAAAAATATTTTTTGCTGGGCCGATTTGCAGGCTTGAGAATGTTGCGCTATTAATTCTAAGACCTAACATCACTTTCCCTTTTAATATTAGTGCAGTAGTGTGTTTTTATTTGCAGTTAATGTGCTACGTATTGGACTTTACCCCCTTGCTAGTCCTCTCCAGCAATCATTGGGCTTTGGACTCCATTTGCGTGTTAAGGGCTTACTCGCGAATGACTTTGTTGCAATTTAATAGCATAATTGGAATAGTAGAGGTTACGGGCTTGACAGATCAAAGGATTTATGGCCGCGAAGATCCACGTCCTACGTCCCGTAGGCTTTTTTCGGCCTTGCTGCATCTTAACCCGGGTTAAGCACATGTTGCTTTAAGATGCTAATCTAATAGCAGTAAGTCTTACGGGCTACATTACGAGCTACGATTTACCACATAGAGGGAATTTAATGGGGATGCAAGGAATGCTATTTTTTTAGTGCAGCATAAGCTTAAATAGTTTTTAAAAAGAGGACAAAGCATTGATCACAATAAACTACCATGATAAATCCCATCACTATGGCTCTCCGCACACCTAGAAACACATATAACTAGTGTGTGAAGAAACCGTGGAGGATTCACACATCTAAACATGCCTATGTCATGGAAAAGCCTTAACACAGTATTGTGGATCAAGATTGTTTTGTCATTTTTCTCTTTCCTGACAAGTAGTTTACTTATCAGTCTCATGCTGAGAAAGTTGTAAAGTAAACGTGTATTTTATTTGTTTCCCGTAATCAAATGCCCTACAATCATTTACTGTTTCACGATTTTCATAATAAAAGGATGAATTCCTTCAGGTTCTGAATGGATCATAAATTATAAGTTCCCACTAATTGCTCATAATCTCTTTAATGCAATAATAAAGTACACTTGCTCCCCTTTGAGATTAAAATGTCTAAACATCCCAATGATATAAACTTAATTTTTGGGGGCTGCAGCAAAGAGAGTTTTATTGCCATTGACAAGGTGCTTGTCCTTTTTGGTCCTTGCAAAACCTGAAAGCACAGTGTCTCTAGAGTGAGGCAGAGGAAACAGGGCCAGATCATCCATTAGGAGAGTTAGGCTCTTGATAATGAGGCGCATCTCTGAGAGCGGCGCCTCATTATCACCCCATCTTCAACCACAGACAGACTCTAAATCCCCTCTTTGTGTGTGCTGCTCTGTACAGTCCCTGCTTCCTCTAAAAACACACAGTGCTGCAGGAGTTAACACTGAGCTCCAGACAGGAAGCTCAGATTATACTGCAGCAAGCCTAAGCCCGCCCCCTGCACAGGAGCACAGAGAGGAGGGAGAGGAAGCCTTCCCCTGCGCAGTCATGGCAGCAAGGCTGGGTACAGACAGTGGCAGGAGATCTTTAACACAAGATGGAGGCAGGCATTGTGATGAGGTGAGAGGCATGTACATGTGTGGGAGAAAGAAGAGGGAGAGAGGGTGAGGGAGAGAGATGGAGAGAGAGGGGAGAGAAAGAGAGGGAAAGAAAGAGGGAGAGAGGGAGGGAAAAAGAAGGGGAGAGATAGAAACAGTGAAAGAGTGTGTGGGGAGAGGGGTAGAGAGTGAGTAGGGGAAAAGAGGGAGAGTGAGGAGGATAGAGAGTGAGGGAGAGAAAGAGAAGGGAAGAAGAGAGAAGGGGGAGAGAGAGGAAGAGGGAGGGGGATAGAGAAGGAGGGGAAAAGAAGAGAGAGAAAGAGGGAGAGAGGAGGGAAGAAGAGAGAGAAGGGGGAGAGAGAGGAAGATGGAGGGGGATAGAGGAGGGGGAAAGAAGAGGGAGAGAGAGGAGAAAGGAATAGAGAGGGGGAGAAAGAGGAAGAGAGGGGGAGAACGAGAGGATGAGAGAGAGAAAGAGGGAGAGAGATAGAGGGAGACAGACAGACAGAAAGAGAAAGGGAGGGGAAGAGAGGGAGAGAGAGTGGGGAGGCAGATATGGGAGAGAGAGATGGAGAGAAAGAGGGAGGGGAGAGAGAGAAAGTGGGAGAGAGAGTGAGAGGAAAAGAGGGAGAGATAGAAATAGGAAAAGAGAGGGGAAGAGGGAGAGAGGGGGAGAAATGGAGTATGAGAGAGAGAAAGAGAGGGAGGGAGAGAAAGAGGGAGAGAGATAGACAGAGAGAGAGGGAGATAGACAGAAAGAGAAAGAGAAGGGAAGAGAGGGAGAAAGAGTGTGGGGTAGGCAGATATGGGAGAGAGAGATAGCGAGACAGAGGGAGGGGAGAGAGGGAAAGTGGAAGAGAGAGTAAGAGGGAAAGTGGGAGAGAGAGTAAGAGGGAAAGAGGGAGAGATAGAAATAGGAAGAGAGAGGGAGAGAAAGAGAGGGGGAGAGGGAGGGAGAGAAATATGGTGAGGCAGTAGGAGAAGAGTAGGAGAGAGGGAGAAAGAGAGGGGTGTAGAGGGGGAGAGATAGAGAGAGAGACATAGAAAGAGGGAGGGGAGATAGGGAGAGAAAGGAGGAGAGAGAGGAAGAGGGAGGGTGATATAGAGGGAGGGAGATGAGAAAAGAGAGAAAGAGGGGAGGAGAAAGAGGAAGAGAAAGAGAGGGAGGGAGAGAGAGTGGGGGACAGTGAAAGAGAGTGGAGGACAGTGAGAGAAGGGAGAGAGAGAGACAGAGAAATTGTGGGGAGGGAGAGAGCGAGATATGGGAAAGAGAGAGGAAGAGAAACAGAGGGGAAGAGGGCTAGAGAAAAATAAGGAGAGAGAGAGGAAGAGAAAGAGAGGGGAAGAGGGAGAGAGAGTGGGGGAGAGGGAGGGGAAGAGTGAGACAAAGGGTGGAGAGAAAGATAGAGTGTAGAGAGAGAGAGAGACATAGAAAGGGGAGGAGAGGGAAAGAAAGAGAAGGAACGAGCAAGTGAGAGAAATAGGGAGAAAGAGGGAGGAAAAAAGAGAGAGGGAGGGAGACAGGGAGAGGAAGATAGCAACAGAGAGGTAAAGGAGAGAGAGTGAGAGAAAGAAAAGGGAGGGAGCGAGAGAGAGAGAGATGGAGACAGAGAAAGGAGAGAAATAAAGGGGAGGGAAAGAGGGAGAGAGATAGAGAGAGACAGGGGGTAGAGAGGAGAAAGAGAGGGAGAGAGAAGGGAGGAGGAGAGAGAGGGAGAGAATGTGAACAAGTAATAGCATGGCATGTGTATGAATTGCTATGCTGTAAAAATGGCAGAAATGTCTGTAATTTGCTCACATAGCCAGATAGCAATATACACTCACAGAAAAAGGGAAAATGGGTGTGTGCACACTTTGCACACGCACTCACAGGGGCTCCTCCTAGGGGCAGTATGATAAATATGTGGACTCCTCTATGGCACCCTGTTCCAGTGCTTACCAAATATTCATTTTCTGTGGATAGAATCCCAGAAGAAAAGCTGAGTTTCTGGCTGCTGAGGACTTTATGTTGTCAAAATGGATGGCAAGTAGCATGATCTATACTTTCTTGAATCAAACACACCACCAGCAGGTTGAAGTGGCAGGAAAGCCGCAACATAATGCAACCTGTGTCCTCAGAGATAGCCAAGCTGCTAGCCGTGATCTCTCAGTAGCATGGAGTATCCATCAAGAGGTCTTCCTGGAATAGTCTTATCAGGAGTTACTTTGGCCCACCTATGTCTATGTGGTAGACTGAATCAGACTTGAATTCACAAATGTTTTTTTTTTAATAATTTTATTTTTTACCTATTTTTATAAATGCTATACTTACCAAAATGGCTTTGGAATTTTAGATTTTTTTTTAGTTTTTTTTTTTATATCTAACTTTTTTATTGAAAGAATAAACAAATATAACATCGTAAGTTCAGCAAATCATATAACAAATCTCTAAAGTATCAACAAGATATATCAAAAAGTTTCTTTCAAAGTTTTTCTTTTTTGGTTAGAATAATACATGAACATGTAAAACAAATATATAAAGTCACACAAGGTCTTGAACATATATACATTCCTCAAAGCAGACATGTGTCCAGGAGGTACAGTAAGGTGAAACCATAGTTCAAACATCAGGTCAACCCATAAAAGTAGTTCACACGAACCTTATTGTGGACCTCGTAGAGTCCATAAGTCCCAGCAGGAGGCCCATCGACGGTATCTTTCATCAATTTCAGCTGAAAGTGAGCTCATAGCCCGAATGAACCTGATTTTGTGAAGTACTTCAATGTGAGTAGGGGAGGTAAGTTTACAGTGTTTAGCTATGATGCATCTCGTGGCCAAAAATATCTGTGTTGTTAAACATTGTTCGGATTTGAATAGCCCCGTAATTGGAAGGCCTAGCAAAGCTTCCTCAGGCTTTTGTGTTACTGTTGTCCCCAAAAGTGTTTCTAATAGGTCGTATGTTGCTGTCCATATGGGTCTTATTTTCGGACACTCCCACAGCATGTGAATCAGTGTACCAGTGTCTGTGCAGCCCCTAAAACATGTGTCAGGGTGTGTTTTGTTCAGCAGATGGAGTCTTGCTGGTGCAAGGTACCACCTTATTATTGTCTTAAAAGAGTTTTCTTTTAGTATCACGTTTAGTGAAGAGGTATTGGCTTGTTTGAGGATCTTATTCCATTGGCTGTCGTCTAGAGTTACCTGCAAGTTAGCCTCCCATGCAGTATGGTAATGTGGTTTAACCCTGTTGGTGAGAGACACCATCTGATTGTAAATGATGGCTATATTGGCCTTACCTCCGGGATTGTTGATACAGCATTTCTCGAAGGGAGATTTGGTATGATATTTGTTGATTTTCGTAGAGTGTGTTAGTGTCTCATTAATTGCCATCAGATTAAGCCACTCTCTATGTGGCACCTGAATTATGTCAGTGATAATTGACGATGTGTTGCTTTGTGAGGTCACCCAGGTATCTGCCACAATTGTTATTTTATTCTTTATCCACCATTTCATCTAGGTAAATTTATTGAGGTGCTGACCTTTGTGAGATTGCCTCGTGGAATCAAGCCAGAACCCACGCTCAGGAGGTTCACCCTTCTGTTCAGGCCTTTCCATAATTTCAAAGAGTGGCTAATACAAATCGGTAACTTTCCTGTTCGTAGGTCCCGACCTAAGCTAAGCCATAAAACCTGCGATAGTACCCAATGCTTGTCTTCTAGAAGTTGCCTCTCTATGTCTGCCCACACCGGTATGGCCTCTTTTTTAAACCAGGTCGTGGTGTGAGCTAATCTAGTGGCCTTATAATACTTGATTAGATCAGGGAAGGCTAGCCCCCCTTTCTGTTTAGGCGCACAAATTGTGGTTCTATTGATTCTTGGTTTCTTGTTATTCCAGGTGAACTTAAAAAGTGTTTTTTGCATCACTCTAAGGTCGGGTAACCTGATCGGGGTTGGGATTGTCCTAAATAGGTATAATAATCTGGGAATCACATTCATCTTGATGGAATTTATTCTGCCCAACCATGAGATGTTAAGGAAAGACCACTTGGAGATATCTGACTTGATTCTGTTAAAGACAGGAGGAAAATTTGCCTCGTATACCAACGCTATAGACCGCGGAATATTAATACCCAAATAAGTTATCTGTTTGGGGGCCCATTTTATGGGAAAGCTGTTTTCTAAGTTCTGTTTCATCGTTTGGGGTAGTGTAATGTTGAGGGCTATGCTCTTGTTATTGTTGATTTTGAACCCTGACAGTCTGTGAGCAATTGGAATAAATTAGGCAGGCTTGGTATTGGATCTGTAAGTGATAGCATGATATCGTCTGCAAAAAGGTTGAGCTAATGCTCATTAGGGCCAATCTGCACTCCTTTAATGTTTGGACAATTTCTAACTGCCGCTGCCAATGGTTCAAGACTAAGGGCGAAGAGCAAGGGGGAGAGTGGGCAGCCCTGTCTAGTTCACCTAGTAATATTAAATTGTTTGGACACAAATCCCTGATATATAGTACATGCTCTGGGACCGCTGTATAAAGGCATAATGCCCTTCAAAAAGCCATCCCCCAGACAAAACTTCGCCAATGTTTTCCACATAAAAGTCCAGTCTATCCTAGCAAATGCCTTTTCGGCGTCTAAAGATAGGAGCATTAGCGGGATATCCTCTCTGGTAGCCAAGTCTATCAGGTTATAGAGTCTCCTGGTGTTGTTGGGTGCTTCTCTACCGGAGATGAAGCCTACCTGGTCCGGATGGATCACGTCCGGCAACAATGGGGCCAATCTGTTTGCCATTATTTTGGAATATAATTTGAGATCCGTGTTGATCAACGAGATCGGTCTATAACTACCGCACTGTGGTGGGTCTTTCCCCTCTTTGGGTATTACGATAATTTTAGCCTCTAGAAATTCTGGTCTGATTAAAGAACCAGAGAGGAAACTGTTAAATAATTCTTGGAGGTGCGGTAGCAAGAGATCGATGTATTGTTTATAATAAAAATTTGTGAATCCATCCGGACCAGGTGCTGCATGTGATCTCGTGGCCTTAATATCCTGTTTAATTTCCTCAGAAGTTATGGGGTCTGCTAGGGTCTCTGCCTGTGATTCCTCAATTTGTGTCAGCTGAATCCCAGAAAGAAATTCATCAATTTGTGATTTGTGAGAGTAGGATCCTGAGTGGGAGGGGGCGGAATACAGTTCTGTATAAAATTGTCGAAAGACATCAGCAATCTGGTCTGGTTTAGAGACTGGGCCTTTCCCTTTAGTAAATATCTTTAGGATGAATGAGTCCGCCCTCTGTGCTTTAAGCTTTCTGGCCAACATACTGTCAGGTTTATTGCTGCTCCTAAAGAAGCTGGCCTGCGTACGTTGTAGCATGGAGACCACCTTCTTGCTGAGCACTGTGTTTAAGGTGTGTTTGTATTTCAGAATTTCATTGTAGATCTTAGGATCATGATTTCTGGCAAATAGTGATTGTAACTCTGTGATCTTGCTATTATTAAGGTCACTAATTTGCGCTCTATCTGCTTTTTTCACTGCTGCTCCTAGCTAAATACAAACTCCTCTAATCACTGTCTTATGGGCTGCCCACACTCCTCCCCCGTCTACCTCACCCCCACTATTGATCCCGAAGTATTCCACAATTGCGCTGCAGATTTTTTCCCTTAGGACTAAATCGTTTAATAGACAGGGATTTAGTGCCCACGTGGGGGACCGTCCCACTGGTAGAAGTCCAGACAGGGAGATCAGAACCAGGTCATGATCTGACCACGAAATGGGTTGAATGGAAGCTGCTTCTAAGTTTAGTGATAGGTATTGTTGAATGAACAGGTAATCAATTCTGGAGTGTGACAGATGTCTGGGGGAGTAAAAAGTATACTCTCGATCAGTGGGGTTCATTATACTCCAACTGTCTATCAGGCAATTAGATCTGAGAATATGTTTAAGAGCTCTGGTAGCCATGGAAGGTGTGAGTTTAGTGGTAGCAGTTGATTTGTCTGTAGATGGATCTAGGACTGTGTTCATGTCCCCCCCTATGATCAGGAGGGAGAGCCCCCAGCCCATAATCAGATCTGAAATCTTAGTGAAGAATTGCTTCTGATCAGTGTTTGGCACATATATGTTAAGGAAGGTAATTTTCTGGTCATGAATGGTGCCATGTACTGCCATATATCTACCCTCTGGGTCTGTCTGAGTGCGGGTGTGGCGAAATGTAAGCCTATTATGAATAAGGAGTGTCACCCCTCTTTTCTTTTCTGTTGCGGTGGAGTGGAAAGTTTGTTTATATGTTTTCCCCCAGTATTTGGGGACCGCTAGTTTCTTGAAATGTGTTTCTTGCACAAATATTACATCTCCCCCTAGTCTCTGATACTCTTTTATGGCAACCCCTCTCTTAATCGGTTCATTCAGGCCCTGAGCATTATGTGAAATGATATTAATATTCATGACTCACCGTTTGTCTGGGGCTCAAGGCCAAGCTTAGTAGAGCACGAAGGGTTATAGCCGCCTTCGAGTATCCAGTCTGATGAGCCTCCCGCTGGGACTCCGTCCAGAAACCACCTGCGTCACTTCACTGTGCAAATTGATGTAAACGTAAAGTAAAATGTTAGGGTAGAACGGATGAGGAGAACACAACGATATACAGTGGTTGAAACTGCTTGTCAATAATCCGGCGTCAAATTTGTTGACACAAATTTATCAAAACATGTTTTTTTATTCTAAAATAAAAATTATACTAATAGAATATAACAAAACTAGGAACGTAGTATAACACTACTTCAAGGAGAGCGAGCGCTGTCCTTTTAATTAAATTGGTGAGTCCAGTAGTATTAGACTCCAATACTGACTGGATTTGTCGGGCGGGGGGGGGGGGGGTGTATATGGTGAAGCCCTTAAGGGACACTATCAATATCTATATAAAAAATAAAAAAAAGAAGAAATATTCTTCTAAAGTGACAGATAGTTATGCAAGAGTTTAACTAGTCATGTCTGTTCATATTTTGGTCGCAAGTTTTAGAAGATCAAAATAAGCGGTAGAACATAACTATACCATATCTTATAACAATACATCACAGTGTTATTGGATCTATGGCATATCTGGCTGGTCAGGGCCCTGTTTTGATGTCTTCTGGAGGGGAGGTTGGAACCTCTACCACGAGAATTAAGGCCAACTGTTCTTTCTTGGGGACCCTCTGTCAACTCCCTGATGGGTTGGCTGTCGCCAGAAACTCCAGGAGCATCTGTTAAAGTAATGCCCCAGGTAGCTAGAAGGGCCGTCCCCTCCTCTAGGGTTCTGATGGTAAAGAACTTGCCGTCCCTGGCAATCAGTAGGCGAAATGGAAAGCCCCAAAAGTATTTTCAGCCATGGGCCAGGATGTTGTCCAGGAGTGGTTTCATCATTTTCCTCTTGAATAACGTTTGTTGAGCGAGGTCCGCAAAGACACTTGGTCTGTGCCCTTCGATGTCAGGGATACCCCCCCTGGATGCTCTCATGAACATTTCCTTAGTTGTAAAGTAATGGAAGCGGGCGATGATATCTCTGGGGCGTTCAGACATGGTGGAACGACCTCCCAGAGCTCTATGGATCCGGTCCAGTCTAT
The DNA here is from genome assembly GCA_027410445.1 of Discoglossus pictus. Classification (NCBI taxonomy): domain Eukaryota; kingdom Metazoa; phylum Chordata; class Amphibia; order Anura; family Alytidae; genus Discoglossus; species Discoglossus pictus. The sequence continues at coordinate 305,027,483 of CM050165.1, read as the reverse complement.
ATTGCTCAGAGTCCAGATTTGGTAGCAGAAACTCACAGAGCACTGACATGTATAAATGGAGGTCAGTTACTGATTCGGGTACGTTTCTCAGTCTGATATTCTGTCTCTGAGACCTATTTTCTAGGTCTTCCTGAAATGTTAAGTGGCGGGCTTGCTCCTCCTTTAGCATGGAGATTTCTTCCTCAATCTTGACATGAGATTGTTTTAGTTTGTTATATTTCTCTTCAAGCGAGTCAGTTGTAGCGTCCACTCTTTTTATCTCGGATGTCAAGTCTGCTGAGACTTTTTGGATGTCCGCTCTGATGTCCTCCCTGAATGTGAGGATCAGGTCTTTGAGGTCTTGGATATCACCCTTAGTGCTTGGGACTGTATGCTCCATCGTTGTTGCTGCCGTGGTTTTTGAGTTAGGCTGTTGTTTTTGAGATGCAGGGGGTGACGTTCTAGGCAAGTAATATGATTGTATATTCTTGCTACTTTTTCTCGAAGCTACTCCAGCCATGACATAAGATAAGGTATTTTGTCACTTTTGCGTTTGTAAGTGTCCCCATGTAACGGGCATATGGGAATAGGAAGTTACATCCTGGAGAATATCAGGTCCCTCATGTGAAACATATGCTCCATAAGCTTTGTGCTATCAGGAAGTCCCTTTGTGGTTTACCACTTTCCTCCACTAGATGGCAGTGGCAGACCAGGGAAGTATCAGATGTAATTGATAGTCTTAATTTCTTGTAGTAGTAAGTTAATGTAGTTTAAAGATCACTGATGTTATATTCCTGAAATTTCTCTGGGTGGCAGTGTTGTATATCTTTATTGCAGTAAACTGAATATATGTTAATCCCATTAGACCCCAAGATATAGTAAGTTACCAGAGTGCTTCAGGAATTGTCACTTTGACCATCGGGCGGCTGTATTGTAGTGTGCTCTGCTCAGCACCAGCCACATTGTAGCTTGATCCGCCAAAGAAGGAATAAAATACTTTTATTGTGCACATGAGAATCTGTGATCTTCCAATGTAGGGTAGATGGTGCCCCTTGTCTACTTTGACAGATAACAATTGTATCCACCTGCCTTTGGTGTCAGGCAGCTGCATGCACTTAGTGAAATCAGAATGGCGGTCAGTCACTGGGCCTAGCCCTGCCCTAGTTAGAGTATAGAGACCACAAGTCACAAAATGCCCCCTATCACAGGGGAGTGAGGCATAAGATCTTGCAGAGTTGTGTGTCACAGTTCCAAGGCAATGATAGTTGGATTCTTTGCCACAGCTGTAAATATTGACAGCAAAAAATCAGGGCTTGGCTGTCGTTTGAAATAGGACTAGAACATAAGAATGCAAATCAGGCTCTAGTCACACACTTAGCAAACTTCAGTAGACAAAATCAAAGGACACTGGGTTGTAGAGGCCTAAGTAGGCTTGTCAGTTGTAGTGGATTTCAGAAGCACTGATATATTTATAAGCCTGAGCATGTAATTTTTGTAAGCTGCCACTTGGTGGTAGTGTTGAGCTGTCTTTTATACAGGGTGTAGTCAACAGCAAACTTATAAAACAGACACAAGTGGAGCCGCTCCCTTTATCTCATATAACATAAACAAGTTAAGATGATAAGGGATTGAGGGAAAAAAAGTAAATTCCTTGTCTTAAACAGTTCCTTACATTTAGCTGTGGCCGTTTTGCTTCAATTGCTTTGCTGATTAGAGTCCAGCACAAATTAGGATTTAATAAACGGAGCTTTTAATGATGGTTTCAAACACATGAGTCCCAGCAATGAGATCCTGTAAAGGTACAGTCCCTGGGGTGTGGGAGTACAACTTCACTTGCTCCTTATGATCCCAGGTTGGTGTAGAAGTTCATTGAATGCACTTCATACCCTTTTTTTCTATGTCCACCAGTGTCTGTGTATAGTTGCAGGGCTATTGCTAGCTTTAACCTGTGTTAGCTTTCAGTAGTAACCCATATAGAGTGCTTGTTAATTTTCCTTCAAATATGAAGTGAAAAATTATATGTTGTGCTCCACTTTATATCTCCCATCAAGAGGCCCTTCCCTGGGTAGGTGAGCTGGGGTCTAGCTGGGGTAGGATGACATAAGAGGGTCCCCTTTGGGGTTTAGACTCACCAGACACCTTCCCAATAGTTGTTGATTGTGCCCCATCCAATATCTTTCAGTCCAGTAGATCTGTGTTAAAGTGAAGTCCAAAAGTTGCTGCACAGTGCCAGATCAATCCAGACTGTTCAGTCACTGCAACCTGGTCTTGTAGATCAAAAATAATCCAAATTGCTTGGTATTTTCATGTTGTTTTAAAGCCTTATTGCAGGGAGCTCTGTTATTTTGCTTCCTCTCTGTTTGCTGCTAGCCACACCTCAGAATTTTTAAATTTTAATGCAGAACTTTACTAGATTTCTATAAAAAAAAAACAATAAAATTTAAAAATATTAGTAAGTATTAGTTTTGAATAATGAAAAATACTTCCTATATAACATTTTTATTTTTCTTGGGGGCTTCTGGGGCATCTCTCAACACAGTCCAGCAGCAGTCTGCTAACATAGAACAATTGCGTTGTTCTGTTGTTTCTGACTCTTTGTGATCTCATGGACCATAAGACACCAGGTCATCTTTACTTCCATGGTCATGTTGATCCACTTGGTATTCATGGCAAAGATACTGGAGTGGGTTGCCATCTCCTTCTCCAGTGGGCCACAGCATACAGCTCCTGGTATTCCTAGATGGTGTCCCATCCAAGTACTGACCAGACCCAACCCTGCTCGGCTTTAGGGTGGTGTGACATCTTGGTTCCCTGATTGGAAATCAAACCCAGGTCGCCATGGTGACAGCACTAACTCCTAACCACTGGACCACCAAGGAACCCTTGATACCTGCTTTCTATTCCAAAAATGTCCAGATGGAAATATTTACCATGTTCATCACTAACTGCACCACAGTTATCAGGGAAAAAGTCCAAATGAAAGTATAGAAAGTAGATCATCAATTACATGTTGCAGCCTAATACCTGGCAAGCTAAGAAAAAAAGATTCCCAAGCTGTTTTCTAATGACCATGTTCATCTTAGAGAAGTTCACCTTTCTGTCAGACAACAAAATCACCTTCCTTTTTTGGGAATGTATCTTTGAGGTAATTAATAGCCAGCTTGGTTCACCCCCTTTCCTAAATTCTTCATAACTCACAACTTTATATGCAATTGCAGTTAATAGGGTCAAGAAGAAACTTCATGTTAAACTAAGACTATTTTATGTGAACAGCATGACCTACAGGAATTGATGGTAGTTCAATCAAATAAAGCAGTAACACTGCTTTTATACATATATTTGAAGAATTCCCACTCAGGTTTGTGCTCAATATTGAGTAATTTTATTAAACCATTAATTTCATGGCAGAAGACAAGATCATTTTACAAAGTGAAGAACTGAGCTAATTCCTCCTGACGGTCATGGTATACATACATTTTTACATTCTCCTCAAGTAGATTCCATTGTTGTAGTCTAGAGACCAACATTTCAGGTTGATCAGATTGCTCAATTCATTCTGAGTAATCCATGTGGCTCTGAAGGGTATATCAGGAGCAAAATCTGGATCTTTTGATGTTGACAACTCAAGTGATTCATCTCTGTCATGATCTGAATCTTCAGATTCCAGTGAATATTCTACTGATAGCTCAGGAAAGCGAAATCCTTCTCCATTTGGTGCTGGGAGAATTAGAGACAGTATATCAGGGTAGTCGACAGCTGGGCTGTCAGGCACATAAGACATTAAATTAATTAAATGCCCACCTTCCCTTATCTAACATTCTCATGTAGTACCATTACATGTGCAGTCAATCACACACAGAGATACAGAAAGTATCAGCTGGTATATCTAATAGCTCTGTATGCATGAGTGCTGCAATCTCTAATTTGCCTTCATTGTTGGATAATTGCCCTGTTCATCCCTCTAGGATCCCAGATCACTACAAACCAAACCAAGGTCATGTGTTGTTTTGGGTAGTATTATTCTTTATAAACTTTTATTCTTTAATATATGATTTCTACAGTAAAACAGCAAGGACCTAAGATTTAAAGACTCTCATAGTCTGTTTCTGCAGTACATCTGGATGTAAATCTCATGCACCAAGATATTATAATTTTTTTTTTAATGCAGTCACCATCTGAAGAGATCTTGAACCCCAGGAAAATAAAATCTGTCACTACTTCACTACTCCTTCACTTCTTCCCACACCAGTGTTATAAATATACTTCAGTGTAAAAGAAAACACAATCACTTTTTTATAACATAACATGTTCCTATTACTATATCTTTTTACTGTAATTCTTTTCTCTGTGTTTCGTTTTTCACCTTTTCTTTATTCTAACAATAACAAATCTATGATTATAAACATTTTATATAGTAAATTAATAATATTTGACTCTTTAATGTTGAGCAGCAGGTCACCTTATGCACTCTCCTTTTTAACCTCATCAGTTGGTTATTTAGTTCCTCCTCACTTTCAGCCATCAGAGAAGTTTCATCCACATATCCGAGGTTGTTGATATTTCTTTCAGCAATATTGATTCCTGCTTTGGATTCTACCAATCTGGCTTTCTGCATGATGTACTCCACTTATAAGTTGAATAAATAAGGTGACAATATACAAACTTGTCGCACTTCTTTTCCAATCTTGAACCATTCGATTGTTTTATCTTCGGTTCTCACCGTGGCTTCTTGGTCCACATACAGATTCCTCAGGATGCGGATGAGATGACCTGGTACTCCCATCTCTTTAAGAACTTGCCACATTTTGCTGTGATTCACACAGTCAAAGGCTTTAGAATACTATGACGCAGAGGTAAATGTTTTTCTGGGACTCTCTTGTGTTCTCTATGATCCAGTGGATATTGGCAATTTGATCTCTTTTTTGCTGTATATGATACTGAAATCAACTCATACTTAAAGGAACATGGAACACACTTTTTTCATGCATTTAAAAGAGCATGCTTTAAACATAACCAAAGTTGTGTTTTACATTAAAAAACATTAAGTAAAACCCTTAAACTTCATTGAAACTAACATGAAGTGAACAGAGCATGCATTTAATTACATTTCCTACAGAAAACACATTTTCATCAGTTTCATGAGATTATGTTATTATGTGACCATAATCCTCTACTGTTAACTTGACCTCTGGTTTCACAGTTGTATCCCCCGGTACTGAATGACAAGGATCATAGCAACACATAAACTATATAAGATACTTTTTGATGTGTATGGGTATAGTTGGCTGCAAACCAGGTCAGGGCCAAGCCTCAGTGTGTTACTATTTAGGACAGGGGTGTCCAAACCCGGTCCTGGAGGGCCACACACATGCCTGGATTTGATGATAACCCTGCTGTGCACAGGTGAGTCAATCACTTCTTCAGTCATCCTGACTGACTCACCTGTGCAGGATATATTCAAATCCAGGTCTGGGTGCTGCCCTCCAGGACCAAGTTTGGACACCCCTGATTTAGGGTATAGAGGATACATTTCCCTACTTAATTAGAATTTAATTGGACCAGTAACTTTAGAGTTATTGGGAAACAATATTTGCCTAAAACTGCAGAACACTTGTATGGCAGTGTTGTCTGACTCAGTGAGAGGAGAGGTGGTCACAAGCATTATGATGGCCAGGGCCACTTCTTGACCTGTCCCCAGGAGTATATGCTCTGAATAAATACTGTGGTCATGTTATACTCTTAGTTGTTGGTTTACAGAATATCATCAATATAATTTTTTTGTGTAAACCTAATGCTCCTGTGCCAAGTATACGAATTTGTGCCTTAGGTAAATACCGATAGATGTGGGGGTTTTGTTTGTACCTATGGTACCTAAGGGACAAATTCCAGCTCAAAATATGAGACTTTTCTGTGACTAATTACATATTTTGCTAAATCTGCAATGCAATGAAGGTACAAATTCTTCCTGTGGCATTCATCTATAAGTTCTAGTAACATTCTATAACATTCTAGTTCAAAAGCAAGTTTTTTGCCTGCGTAAGAAATTGTGCGCACGCACACATCATGACACTAGTACTTAATAATAATTCCCACTCTTACAGTACAATTAGTTCTATTTCACAATATGATTAATACCATAGATGATGTAACAAGATAGATTGTTTTGTAACTTATCAGGTATAAAAGTTGCCTTTAGGAGACAAGAAAGTCTATTTTCATACACAATAGAAACTGTTATAAGTCTCCCTAAGAGCATATGTATAGTTAAAGGACCACTTTAAAACAGTGTTAGATGTCTATTCTATTTTACAGAATTCACCAAAGTCTTATATCCACATTTTAAGCATATAAACAAATAAATATCACATATTATAGTTGTCGCAATTGCGAGTTGTCGTTACGCAATGTTAATAATTACGGCCCTACGCATGCGCAATGAGGGCCTGAGGCACTCATGGCGAGGCCCGCTCGACTAAGCTCTAATGTTTGATTGCGAGGCACGCAAGTCTTAGAAAGGTTAAAAAATCTTCATTAAACGTTTATTGTGCAATTAAACAATTCATTTTTAAATTAGGCCCCGGGCTATATACGTTCACAATCTCTCTACATATTTTCACAGGAGTCAAGTGGGTTTGCTGAACTGGCAAAAGGTTGTTGGGAGAATGCAAGTTGTCCATCTGAGCTCTGTGTTTGGAGAAAAGCAACAAAGGACTACTTTAATAAGATGTTTATAATTGATATTTCAATAAATACCAATTTCCAGACAATATGCATTTCCAAATAATACCAGCACATAAACCTTTGCCAAGTCTGCCAAATTGGCAAACCCTTAAAGCACCAGAGTTGGTTGCAGTACATAGTTTACTCTTATATATACTGTATATAAGCACTTTATTTGCCTCTCTAATGATGGTCTGCTGAGTGTGTCAACAGGGGACACTTCCAGGGATAGAGGCCTTAACCAAGGAGCTGTCCTGTGAACTAGGAAATGAATGGTCACCCTCTTCTTAATAGCAATATTCAATATATAAGCAAGATTTATTAAATGAGTGAAGTCACACAGCAATATTTCCTGTGGAGTCCCTTTGTTAAGTATATACAGATTTTTTTTTGGGATATTGTCTCTAGATAAGAGTAGGCTGTTGAAGTTGTTTGTTTATATTGTAAATGTGTTTATGTAGCTATAGGTTACAGCATACTTTAGAGTGATGGAGCTTTACAGTAGCAGTGCAATATAATACCACATCAAAATATTAATAAACATGTAGATTTGGGCCCAGGTCTCTGCTCAAGACAATCTACAAAAAAGAGGACCACCAAAGACTAATAACGAATTCAAGGGAAAAGAAACAATCACATATTATAATTGTTGAACTATGATACGTCTTCACGCTTTGCGTGGTGTGTACGACTTAGCGATGAGCGCCGAAGGCCTGCGAACCTTGTGTTGCGAGGTGAGCCGTAAAGGCACTACAACTCAAAGCACAGCACTTAGGCGCTGAGCGCCAAAGGCGCTCATCGCCTGCGCACCTCGCGTAGCCAGGCGACCTGTTAAGGCACTTATACTCACAGCACTTGGGCGATGATCGCCGAAGGCGCTCATCACCTGCAAGCCTCGCATTGCGAGGCGAGCTGTTAAGGCACTACAACTCGCAGCACTTGGCCGAGGAGTGCCGAAGGCGCTCATCGTCTCCGAGCCTCGCATAGCGAATCGAGCCGTTAAGGCACTAAAACTCACAGCACTTGGGCGATGAGTGCCAAAGGCGCTCCTCGCCTGTGAGGCGAGCCGTTAAGGCAATACAACTCTCAGCACTTGGTCGATGAGTGCCGAAGGAGCTCATTGCCTGCGAGCCTCGCAAACAGAGGCGAGCAGTGGAGGCAATGAAACACGCGGGACCTAGCCTCCAAACAGGAAACGCAGGATCACCTTATTAAATTGCAATTCGCCCAAATGAATAGGGCTCTATATAAGCACATAGCACAAAACTTTTTAATTAGTGAAGACCTTGCTTTTGGATAGAAGTTCACTAACTAAAAACTTCTGTCAAAAAAAATATGCTATGTGCTTATATAGAGCCCTATTCATTTGGCCAAATCGCAATTTCATAAGGCTATTAGGCTGCAAGCAGTTGACAAATGGGGCACTTAGGGAAAAAAAACTTTACAAGACGTGGGACTTAGAAAAAACAGAAAATACGAGACAAGGGACATAGAAAAAAATTATTATTTGGTTGGAAAAATATGCAGTTAGCGGCCAAAACGCAGAAAAAAAACAATACAAAAAAAAACATCACACACGGCACAGTTAGTACTAGAATCATTGTGTGGAAATAAGAATCCTGGAGAATGTCCCTAATTGGAGTGATTAGCAATTACAGTTTTGACATCATCAGCAGAAAAGGAAATTGAACAACAAAGGATCCAGTCACAGTTTTGTTCATGTTTTCTGCACAGGCAGTTTAGGGTAAAGTACACAAATGTTTTAAGCCATTCCTACTCTGATTTGTGATTGCTGCTTAGTAAGTAAAAAATAAAAACAAAATTGTTGCAGAATCTCTTTAAACCTCTGCAATGCATGTTGTGCTTAATGTGCTAGTCCTGAAGGCTTTAATTATTGATGTGTGTGACATCTAGATCTATTATGGCATATTCCAACAGGCAGATACATTTTGTACATATAGCTGTGGTGACAGACTTACCCAGGGCACATTTTTTTAGAAATGCCTTCTTCTCGCTTCACTTTTTTGACCTAAATTCACACTATGTCTTGACTCATCTCTTGCGTACAACTGAGGAATGTCACCTCTCCACCCAAAATACTAAAGCTTTCTAATCAATTTCTCTAAAGGGTGGAGTGTGATTCCTCACAAAATGGAACATCAACGCTCTACGAGACCATGTCAAAAGCATTCCAGTAATTCGTCAAAGCGAGTCACTTATAAAAAAATGTTATCTCTCACATTGTCGTGAATTCTTTCATACAACCAAATTGTGCTACTCTAAATGCATGGTTTTAGCACCCTGATGCTATTGTATTATTATTTAGTTTACATGAACTTTATTTTAGAAATAGATATACTATATGTATACTGTTGCCAGCATTGTAGAGAAAGTGAACAGGGTGGAAGTGCTTCTGAACATAAGCACACAGTAGAGTAGTACAACTGGGAGTAGGATGAGTCATGAGTCTTTAGATCGTAACCCATAATGTCCAAGGGCTGAATGAGCAGGTAAAGAGGGGTATTGCTCTCAAATAATACTTTAGATTGGAGGCTGCTATCATTTTCTTGCAGGAAACACACTTAGAAAAGAATTATATCCCCAAGTACTGGGGACATTATTTTTCACCGACTTTTCATGATACTTCATTAGAGAAAAAGAAAGGTGTCTCTATTTTAATTTACAAGAGACTAAACTTTCAGCACACAAAACATATAGAGATAGCCAAGGAAGGTACATTAAAGTGCGGGGGTTCATCAATGGGAGAGAGGTGTCTCTGTTAAACATAAATGCCCCAAATGTGGAACAATTGTCCTTCTTCCGCAGAATCTCCGACTTAATGATCACACTACAGCATTCGACATGGGTGGTCGGAGGGGATATGAATGCAGTCCTAGACCCTATGAGGGACAAAACTAGAGATGTTTCCCCTTCCCTGGTCCCAACAACAACAAAAGCACTTAAATCCTTAATTAAAATTCATTGTTTATTCGACGTTTGGAGAGCTTTAAACCGGACGGAAAATAATTATACATTTTATTCAGCTAGTCATCATTCCCACTTGAGAATTGATTATATCTTACTGCAGCAACAGTTAGCCCCAAATGTGTCAGCAGCCCAGATCCACCCCAAATCTTGGTCAGACCATGATCTGGTCAGACCATGTCAAAAGCATTCCAGTAATTCGTCAAAGCGAGTCACTTATAAAAAAAATGTTATCTCTCACATTGTCGTGAATTCTTTCATACAACCAAATTGTGCTACTCTAAATGCATGGTTTTAGCACCCTGATGCTATTGTATTATTATTTAGTTTACATGAACTTTATTTTAGAAATAGATATACTATATGTATACTGTTGCCAGCATTGTAGAGAAAGTGAACAGGGTGGAAGTGCTTCTGAACATAAGCACACAGTAGAGTAGTACAACTTGGAGTAGGATGAGTCATGAGTCTTTAGATCGTAACCCATAATGTCCAAGGGCTGAATGAGCAGGTAAAGAGGGGTATTGCTCTCAAATAATACTTTAGATTGGAGGCTGCTATCATTTTCTTGCAGGAAACACACTTAGAAAAGAATTATATCCCCAAGTACTGGGGACATTATTTTTCACCGACTTTTCATGATACTTCATTAGAGAAAAAGAAAGGTGTCTCTATTTTAATTTACAAGAGACTAAACTTTCAGCACACAAAACATATAGAGATAGCCAAGGAAGGTACATTAAAGTGCGGGGGTTCATCAATGGGAGAGAGGTGTCTCTGTTAAACATAAATGCCCCAAATGTGGAACAATTGTCCTTCTTCCGCAGAATCTCCGACTTAATGATCACACTACAGCATTCGACATGGGTGGTCGGAGGGGATATGAATGCAGTCCTAGACCCTATGAGGGACAAAACTAGAGATGTTTCCCCTTCCCTGGTCCCAACAACAACAAAAGCACTTAAATCCTTAATTAAAATTCATTGTTTATTCGACGTTTGGAGAGCTTTAAACCGGACGGAAAATAATTATACATTTTATTCAGCTAGTCATCATTCCCACTTGAGAATTGATTATATCTTACTGCAGCAACAGTTAGCCCCAAATGTGTCAGCAGCCCAGATCCACCCCAAATCTTGGTCAGACCATGATCTGGTCAGTGTCTCTGTTCTAGATTTGCTCCCAAGGCTGGACTCTTAATCCATCCTTGCTTAACGATAATCTCACAAGGGAAACAATTAAGAAATGTCTAGAATATTATTTTCAGTTGAATAGTGGGGGAGAGGTGGACCAGATGGGGGTATGGGCAGCCCCAAAGGCGGTTATGAGAGGTCTGTGTATACAACTAGGTGCAATAGCTAAGAAGCTAGAGTGGGGGCAAATTAATCAGCTTAACATTAAAATCTCCAAGCTTCAAACAATGTACTATGTCCAGAGGTCACAGAGAATCTTATAAGAAATTCTTGTGCTTAAGCGTGACCTCGGAGGGGTTCTGCGGAACAAGGTAGTGACAGGGATGCAGAGGACTCAGGCAAGGTTTTCTGTGTTTTCTGATAAACCTGACTACATGTTAGCCACAAAACTTGCACAACAAAAGGCAAACTCATTTTTTGCTAAACTGACATCAAATGAAGGTACTTTTAAGTACCAAGCTTTATGCAGAACTTTATTCAGAGAAACCGAACTCTGGTTCAGTTGCGCATATTGCACAGATTAGACAATCCCTATCTAATATAACTGTCCCTCAATGTGGATTTATTCAAATGAGGAAATTTCAAGGGCAATCAAATCCATTAAAGCACATAAAGCACCTGGGCCTGATGATTTTATGAACTACTACTACAAACAATTCCAGGACAGTCTCATACCGCATCTCAAATTACTATTTAATGAATTCCTAAATGGAAAACCAATTAGGACAGAGTTTCTTGAGGCAAAAATTATGGTATTACACAAGGAAGGGAAGGATCCAGCCCAATGCCAGAGCTACAGACTTATCTCACTGATCAATGGCGATATTAAATTATATTAAAAAATATTAGCAATTAGATTAATACAATTGCTTCCGCATTTGATCCACCCAGATCAGGTTGGCTTCATCCCTGAAAGGGAGGCTCCGGACAACACTAGGCGGACCTTTAATCTGATGGATGTTGCATCCATAAGGAAAATCCCAATGATGCGTCTCTCCCTGGATGCGGAGAAAGCATTTGACAGAATAGATTGGAGCTACATGAGAGAAGTTTTGAGCAAATTTGGATTCAATTACACTTTTGTTAAAAGCATTATGACACTTTACTCAGGCCCAAGAGCGTATGTTTCCTATCAAGGATTTAGATCTTTATTCAATATCAGTAGTAGGGGAATGAGCCAGTATTGGCTATACAAATCAGCAATTGCCCAAATATCAAGGGCATTAATATAGGGGAGAAGGAATATAAATTAAGTATGTTTGCATATGACAGTTTATTTACAAATTGGAATCACTAACTGGGCTCCCCAACTTGTTTAATCTACTGATAAAAATTGGATACATATCAGGATTTAAGGTTAATGCAAATAAAAGTGAGCCTCTAAACATATCTCTTCTGCAGCAAATGGAGAACCTGTTAGCAGGGAATTTTTCTTTGAATTGGGCACGGAGATCAATTAAGTATTTAGGTATCAACATACCCAAGCGGACTGATTTAATCTTTGCGGCTAATTATTCGAACACTTTTTAAAGACCCGATCAGCTGGTCCTCTCATCTGATTTCATGGCTGGGGAGAATTAAAATCCGTAAAGATGAACACCTTGCCGAAAATAATGTACCTTTTTAGAACGCTTCCATGTCATTTGCTGCCGGGCTTGGAGAAGGGGTTACTGCCTTGGTGGTCATCCAAGCCCGTAGTCCCGGGCTTGGATGACCTTCAAGGCAGCAACTCGATCTCCAAGCCCGGCAGACTATGGCCACAAATGACAGTATTGACAAGTGACGATGTGCCAGCTAGCCAATGTACTACATGTCATCCTCATGTCCCCTATCAACTACAGCGCTGTACAGTGCTGCATTGTATTTATTTCCCACTTTTTAGTTTGGCGGGCCTGCACTCTGATCTGCGGGCTAACGCCTGCAATCAGGTACAAGCCCGCTAAAGCTAATGGCCGATTGCATGGCTTGTGATCGGCCATAGGAAGAGGTGTGTTGCGCCACCCTCGCAAGGAATCGCAGCTTTGCGGTTATTTTACGGCCATTAATAGAATGAGGCCCACAGTGTGTCAAGCACAATTACAGATCATTACATGTAAGTATTTTGTGCATATGCAGCTCACTGAAAATGTGCTACCTTTGGCCTGGGCCTTGCTAGCTTAGGCAGAAATACGCCCAGTTAAACTACAAGAGGTCTCTTACTGGCATAAGGATGGTGTCTGAGTTTAGACCTTTTTAATCTGATAACATACAAATCCCTCAATGAGTATCTTAAAGCTTGTGTCACAGTGGAGCACAAATATAATACCAGAAGATATTGCCAGGCAATATATGTGTGTCCTGCAATTATCCATCATAAGCTGGAGTCTGCCTGCGATTAGTGTTGTGGATGCCTCAGTGCACACAGATAAACCCTGTACTGTGAAAGAGCTACTATCTACTGCACAGGGAGCTGCGCGTGGATCACTAACTCCAGGACAAATCTCATCTGTTCTGTAATAATCCCTTGCAGCTCCTGGCAGTGCAAACCAGCAGATAAATGCAGATCAATGTTACTATCAGTGCAGCTGGAATGAAACAGAAAAACAGCACTTGACACAAGCAATTTGCTACAAGCACAAGTCATGGTACCATGAAAACCATTTAGAATGTTTTGATATTTTGTTGATATTGAAATATAATGTAATATTTCAGTTATTGGTGGGTTAACTGATAATGTACTGTCAGGGTTGTATTTAGATTTTATGCTGCCCTAGGAAACAGTTGTGCACTCCCCAGTTACTATTCTTTGTTTCCACTTGCTGTATGCCACATCATATGTTTATTTGTGCTTCTGTGTATATATAGTATGTCAGGTACATAAATAGACAGAAATGTCACTGCATATAGATACTGTATATACACAAAAAAATGCTCTTCTTTCCCAGTCTGCTTTCTCCGGAAAATCGGCTGCACAAGGCCTGGGCCTTTCGGGCCTGGGCACAAACACTTCACTGTTCACCATACAGTGTAAAAATATAGCTATAATAAAACTATACAGTGCTTCAGATAAGGATTTATCCATAATCAGACCTGCATTATGCAAACTGTATTATCTACCTTACATGTGACCGAACAAATAGATTTAAAAATTGAAAGTCCCTGCCACGGGTCCTTAAAGGGCCCGCAGCACACATATGGTTACCCCCTTAAAGGGCCCGCAGCACACATATAAATACCCCCGCGGCAACTAACATTAACACCCCCCAATGCTGGAGGTCCCGGTTCGCGACCCCCGCTGCATATCAAAATTCCAATTTCCCGCTGCGGTTCCTGAAAGGACCCTAAAGGTTCTTAAAGAACCCATGCTACAATAAAAATTAACCTATCACTCATGGGGCTCTTTACAGAGCCCCATGACCATGAGCCCCAAATTAACCTGATCACTCATGGGGCTCTATACAGAGCCCCATGAACCTAAAATTAACCCCATCACTCATAGGGCTCTATACAGAGCTCCATGAGCCCCTAATAAACCCCATAACTCATGGGGTTCTATATAGACCCCCATAATCTCTAATTAACCCCATCAGTCCCATAAGGGTCTATACAGACCCTTAGAGGACACTACTTAACCCCATTAGTCCCATAAGGGTCTACACAGACCCTTATAAAACATTACTTAAGCCCATAAGGGTTTATACAGACCCTCATGGGACACAAATGAAATTAACCCCAATATTAACACTATAAGTGCCATGAGGGTCCTCCAGTACACTCATGACACTAAGTCTAAGCACTACCCTACACTACACTATTAGCCAACCCAATAAACCAACACATCTAAATTAACTCCATCTAAGTAATAAACCCCAGTCTATCTGATAACCCCCCTCTAACTAATTAACCCCATCTAAGTAATTAACCCTATTTAAACCTAACCATATCTAATTAACCCTATCACAAACCTTTTAACCCCATCTAGACCTTTGTAACCCAATCTCCCCTTCTGGATCACTACCTTGTCATGGGGAAGGGGCTTGTGTACCTCACTAAAGCTGTGAGCTATACCATGTAGGGTCACTTAAGATGAGCATGTCATAGCAGAGAGGTCAGACAAACTGCGGTCCACTGGAGAAAGAACCGATAGCCCATTCCAGCATCTTGGCCAAGAAAACCATATGGATAAACACAACCAGAGACAGACATGTGCCTGATTGCTGCAGTCCATAAGGTCACCGAGAGTCGGACATAACTGTAAGGAGTGAACAACAACAATAATAACAACACTAACTAGGCTTATTTAACCCTAACTTTACCTATTTAACCAATCTGGACCCAATAACCCTATGTAGGCCTATTTCCCCCATCACTTACCCCCCAATAAACCAATAAATCTAAACTAATGAACCCTCTCCTCCCTATCCTATTAACCCCCATCTACCCTAACCTATTAACACCTACACTACCTATTACGACACCCCCAAGAACGAGACCACACTCCATGTTGAGGGTCAAAAAGTGAACTCTCTTTTATTGAAACAACACACATTTTAAAACCCTTCACATACACAATAGGGGCAGTGACTACCTTTGGTTAACCCCTAATTACCTCTGTCCAATCAGACAGAGTTAAGGCGCCTCTCTGTCTGTTAGGACCATATTGTTCCTGGCTGCTATCACTTAAGTGTGTGTACTTAAGTGATTAGCCTTTGTGTCCAGCTGGGTGCCCTTCTCATATTCCAATATGTATGTTGCAATGTGTACAACAGGACTACCACATAATATTATATACATCCATATATATTATTCCATGGATGGAGGCAAAACAGACGAACCAGCAATATCAGTCCATATAGATGGATCTGTCACACGGCTCCCTCCATGTGGGACACTCCGGCAGACCCGGCTTGACCCTTTGGCGGGTCAACTTGGGGATGACCGGACTAGGAAGTGGTAGGGATGTCAGTTTGCCGGGACAATCCATCAGCATTCCCGTTCTGCTTACCGGGTCGGTAGCTGATGGTGAAGTTATAAGGTTGTAGGGCTAAACTCCACCATTGTCAGGTGCACATTGAACAGTATGTGTGATTGCAGTTGGATAAGATCCCGAACCTTCTCTCGGATTGTGATGGAGGTTCTTGAGAGTAGTAAACAGCCCCACCACCACAGGGTTTCACATGGTCATACCTGCAACGGGTGCCATAAGCACACTGTCCTTTCTGATAAAACCGACAGATTGTTGATGGTTTACTTGTCACCAAGTCATGTGAGAACATACATCTACTTCCTTCTCTGCAAACTCCATGCATAAAATACCTGCAGGTCACGTGCTTGGTGCTCATCCTGCGGTCTCGCGCTTGGTCGGCCCTTCGTGTTCTTGTTGGTATGGTCGCTCCCGCTGTATCCGCCTCTTTGGCTCCTCCCCCTCCCATCCACGAGCTACACCCTCCTCTGTCCGGTTCCCTCCCGTACCTCTCTGGGGTATCCCGGTGGGCAGCTTGGACGGGGTCTGCCACGTGCAGGACGCCCCAACATTCCTCCTCCTCTACGCAGTGGGCAGCGGGCGGAGGGTTGCGCTGGTTTCCGCTGGTGGGTCTCCTCCAAGACTGGGCCTGGTTAGCGGTATTCAGCGGGCACTCTGGTCGTTTGTGCCCCAGCTGCTTGCACCTAAAACACCGGATGGGCGTTGAGTAGTCCCGTGAATAAGGCCGGGGCGGCTGAGGGTAGTTATTAGCTGGAGGGGGTGCTGCTGGTCGGTACTCCATTCTGGCAGGAGTCTTAACAATAGCACTGTCCAGTTTACGGGCATCCGTGTACTCATCTGCCAGACGGGCTGCTTCATGCAGGGTGGAGGGTTTACGGTCCCTTACCCACTCTCTGACGCCTGGGGATAATTTCTCAAAACAATGTTCCAGCAGGAACATCTGCAGCACCTCTTCCCCGGATACGGCTTGACACCCCGCCATCCAGTGAGCGGCTGTGTGGTGTACTTTACATGCCCATTCGACGTAGGAATCCCCAGTTAGTTTTGCAGTGTCTCTGAACCGCCTCCGGTATAACAGCATACCGGGAGAGCAAAGCTTCCTTTACAGCCACATAATCCCCGATCTCCTCATCAGGAATGGCCCGAAAAGCGTCACTGGCCCGGCCGGATAGCTTCCCGGACAATATAGTAACCCAGTCTTCTGCGGGTACCTTGTGTAGCGCACATTGCCGCTCAAAATCAGCAAGGTACCCATCAATCTCCCCTTCTGTTTCAATGAAGGATTTAAAAGCTGCAAACTGTACCTTCCTTTTCTCCACCGGGGATGCTAGAACTGGAGCTGCTGCAGCGAAGCTTTGGCGTTGCAGGTTGGCATCTACAGCGTCCATGACCCGGCTGATGATCTCTGGAGACGGGTTGGGACCATAATGAGCCAGTCTGATTCTCACCGCCCGGTCAAAGCTTGCCTCTTCGGGGGTTCTGTCAGCTGTGCTGGGCCCATTGGTTCCTTCATCCATTTTGTTTAGCAGTACAATAATCTCCCTTTTTTGAGATTACTGGCTTGTCTGCCTCTTTCTTCCAGTAGGTCTTTAAGTGTAGCTCTTTTCAGCCCTTGGTATTGTATTTCCATTAATCTTAGATATAGTTGTCTCTCTGGGCGATGAGGTTCATTCCGTCACTTGCCACCAGTTATTACGACACCCCCAAGAACGAGACCACACTCCATGTTGAGGGTCAAAAAGTGAACTCTCTTTTATTGAAACAACACACATTTTAAAACCCTTCACATACACAATAGGGGCAGTGACTACCTTTGGTCAACCCCTAATTACCTCTGTCCCATCAGACAGAGTTAAGGCGCCTCTCTGTCTGTTAGGACCATATTGTTCCTGGCTGCTATCACTTAAGTGTGTGTACTTAAGTGATTAGCCTTTGTGTCCAGCTGGGTGCCCTTCTCATATTCCAATATGTATGTTGCAATGTGTACAACAGGACTACCACATAATATTATATACATCCATATATATTATTCCATGGATGGAGGCAAAACAGACGAACCAGCAATATCAGTCCATATAGATGGATCTGTCACACTACCTACCTAACCCCTTTTAAACCACTCTAATTGCCAAAAATTATAAAACCTTGAATACACAAAATAAAAAAATACCAATTGCAAAAAATAAAAAAAACGCACCACTACATAAAATCAAACTCCTCAATACATATAATTTAACCCCTAACTACAAACATTAATACCCTATCTACATACAATTAAAGCACTAACTACATACATTAATACCCCTATCTACATACATTTAACCCCTAACTATACACATTAATACCCTATCTACATACAATTAAAGCAATAACTACATACATGAATACCCCTAGCTACATACATTTAACCAATAACTACATACATTAATACACTATCTACATACATTTAACCCCTAACTACATACATACATTAATACTAACTAACTACATACATTAATACGCCCACGGATGAATCCCATTGTGATTGGCCTAATGCAACTGCACCTTCTGATTGGCTGATGTAACTGTCAATCAGAGTGCAGCCATTTAGAAGGTGCAGATGCCTTCAGCCAATAACAATGGGATTCACCCATGGGGGTGTTTCCCATTCTGACTGGCTGAAGGGAATAGCGCCTTATGATTGAATTAGAAATGATTGATATGTCCATCAGCCAATCAGAATGGGATATAGAGGTGTATCCTTTTCTGATTGGCTCACACCTTGGTGCCTTCTGATTGGCTGAAATATGATTCACAGCGTTTTCAGCCAATCAGAAGGCGTAATCTCCAAATGTTTACCAGAAATACAGCTACAGGCCTCATTTGCAGTGGGGAGCACCTCCTCATTTGCAGTGGGGAGCACTTCAGTTTTTTTTCAGGGGCTCTGCCATTGAAGACAAGAAGAAGGATGGGGGCATCGCGGAAAGGTAAGTGTAATATTTAGAATGTCTTTTATATGTGTTTTATATGTTGTGTTTAATTTTGTTAGTAATTGTAATGTTTCTATTTATCCTAGGGGTGTTGGACCAGAGGTAATAAAGGATGGGCCCTTATGCTGGGGACAAAGGCCAGAAAACTGTCATCGCATTTGAGCAAGGTAAGTGGCCTTATTTACCCTATTACCCTATTGTAGGTTTAGTGAGGGGTGGTTTTCGGTGAGATTTAGTGTTTATTATTGTATGTATTTAGAGGTTTAGTTATATGTATATAGGGATATTAATGTATATAGTTAGGGGTTAAATGTATGTACATAGGGGTATTAATATATGTAGTTAGTGGTTAAATGTATGTAGATAGAGGTAGTAATGTATGTAGTTAGGGGTTAAATGTATGTAGATAGGAGTATAAATATATGTAGTTAGAGGTATTAATGTATGCAGTTAGGGCTTTAATTGTATGTAGATAGGGTATTAATGTATGTAGTTAGGGGTTAAATTATATTTATTGATGTGTTTGATTTTATGTAATGTATGCTTATTTCTTTGTTTTGTAACTTATTTTTTTTTATTTTTGTAATGTTAATTTTTTATTTTCTGTAGTGGTGCTTATTTTCTGTGATCTAGATTTTTTTATTTTATGTAATTTGTGTTTTTTTTTATTTTGTGCATTCTATTTTTTATTATTTTTTGCAATTAGTGGGGTGTCGCAGAAGCAGCCACAAGAGACTTTTGCATTGATTATTGCCTGTATTTGAACTGTATGTTATTTAAGCATAGTGGATTTTATTAGACTGGTTCTGGCCCTTTAAATGCTCGGACAAAGGATCTGCAGTTTTGCTATGCACTTCGGATGCAGAGTGTGAAGAAAAAACCCTGTTTTATGTTTATTTTATTCTTATGGTTAAAATATGATCACATTGCTATACTGTAGATATGTTGGTCTGCTAGCCTAAAAGATAATCCTATCACAGGGGCTCCTGTGATAGGAAAGTCTATTGTGTAAAGTGTTGGTGAGAGATAGCACAAGAGAAGGATAATATAATCAATGTCTGTAGTGTATAAAAGTAGCCAGGTAGCCTCAGGGAGGTGTGACCACACCTATTGTCTCTCTATGTGTATTGTGTGGCCAAATAGGGGGATGTGTATTACCTGTGAGAAGAGATGTATATATACTTCTGGATAACAAAATAAAGACAGTATTCTTTGACTCCCAATTGAGTGTCGTCCAATATGGGAGGTTGGGGCTTGTGAGACTGCAGTGCTTCTTGGATATTTTACCGTATACCAGCGGAGATACTGGACTTCATGTTCGAACTCCGTTACATGAGGTATGGCGGGGTAATACGGAGTTAGGTAGGTAGCGTAGGTGTTAATAGGTTAGCGTAGAGGGGATTAAAATGATAGGGAGGAGGGGCGTTCATTAGTTAGAGGGGGTTGGTTTAAATGTATTGGTTTATTGGTGGGGGAATAGTGTAGTGTAGTGTGTGTACTTAGTGTTATGAGGGTCATGGAAAACCCTCATGGCACTTATGGGGTTAGGGTTAGGGTTCTTATTGTTCCATAAGAGTCTTTATAGACCCTTATGGGACTGATGGGGTTAAATAGAGGCTTATGGGGGTCTGTATAGACCCCATAAGAGATGGGGACAAATAGGCCTACATATGGTTATTGGGTCTAGATAGAGTTAAATGGGTACAGTTAGGGTTAAATTGACCTAGATAGGGTTATTGGGTCCAGATAGGATTACAAGGTACAGTTAGGGTTAAATAGGGCTAGATAGGGTTAAATAGGTCTAGATGGGGTTAAGTGGTTAGTGACAGGGTTAATTAGGTATGGTGAGGTTTAAATAGGGTTAATTACTTAGATAGAGTAAATTAGTTAGAGGGGGTTTATTACTTAGAGGGGGGATTTATTACTTAGATCAATGTAGATGTATTGGTTTATTGGGGTGGGTAATAGTGTAGAGTAGGGTAGTGCTTAGACTTAGTGTTATGAGGGTCCTGAATGACCCTCATGGCACTTATAGTGTTAATATTGGGGTTAAATAGACCTTTATGGGACTGATGGGGTTAAGTAGTGTCCTATAAGAGTCTGTATAGACCCTTAAGGGACTGAGGGGGTTAATTAAATATTAACTAATTAACCCTGTCACTCATGGGGCTCTATACAGAGTCCCATGAGCCCCTATTCAACACTAAAATTTGGTGCCTGGTATCATAATGGTGCAGTGGTTACCTTTGAATATATGAGAGACAATTATGACTTGCCCTTGACAGAGCATATACCTACTGCAGACTCAAGCACTTTGTATGCTCCACTTTAAATTCTTTAGGAGCCCCGGAAACTAACTGGCTCACTAGACTTTGTAGGGATTTTCCACTGTTGAGCAAGGTATTAGCTTATTATATGATACCTTCAATGAGAACTCACAGTCACAACAAATGAAATATATGCAATTATGGGAGGAGGATCTGGGATACAATCTAGATCAAAAATTTTGGGAACATAGTTAGCGCAGCCCCACCAGACGATCTCTAAATTATAGCATATTGGAGACTTTGATAAAGTTAAACTCTTTAAGTGGGGTTAGCCTGGGACTCTAAAAGCTTTAGAGATTGCAGGGAATCAGGCACCTCTTTGCACATCTGGTGGGTGTGTCCTAGGGTACAAGGTCTATGGATAGAGGTATTTGAATTGGCCTCAAAAATCTTTATAACTAGAATGCACCGGTCGATTGAGGTCTGCCTTTTAGGCCTTCCAAGCTCACTTTTAACATCCCACCAAAATCAACTATTACAGTTTCTGATGCTGGCCACAAAAAGCCACATTGCTCCACAGTGGAATCGAATTTGAGCCTGCAGGCAGTTGAGAACAAATTCAATTTTATTTTGATTAATGAGAGAATAATTAATTTACTGGAAGACTCGGTTACAAAGTTTATGGACATTTGGGCTCCATGGCTAATGGAACCCGATAGTGTTTTGCTGGAGTCAAATGCGAGCTGTTGATTTTTGGGTAGTTCCCTAATTAATACTTAAAAAAATAAAAATTAATTAATTAATTAAAAAAACAAAAAAAACCTTGAGATCTTATCAGGCTTGGGGGGTGGACGGCCCTGGAGGCGGTGGACGGTGGTAAGTAACTTTTGTTATGATCTAATCAGACTGGACAATCAGTAGATGTATTATTTTATGGTTTAATCCCCCGTCCCCGCCCCAATTGTGGATTTGAATATATTGCTGTTACATGATTTGAAAGAATATAAAATAATAATAAAAAAAGATAAGCTTTGTAATATGGCTCATCTGGGAAAGAGTCAAGGGTTTATGAAGGTTAAGGTCTAGCGGTTTGATATCACAGGATTCTGAGCCCAGATGATAAGCACAGTGTATTAGCTATCAGTATATTTGTGAATGATTTATATGCCTGATATGTCAGCTTGCAAACTGTAATGTGATTTGCCAATGCCTAATAAAAAAAATATTTGTTAAAAAAAAGGGAGGTGTGTGGTAACCCTGTAACACTGGTCTAAGGCTACTAATTAACATACAGTGGACCTTCAGATAATGTAAATATACAAACACTGTTTTTTTCCATTCCACATGATTGTGCTCTGTTGATGAGGTGACTACTGAAACTGTACAGTCATCCTCTGTAAGCCCAAACTTCTAGTATTTGTTGAAGTACCAGAAAATATTTTTTTTCAGTATATTTTATTTTAAATTAGTACAGAAGGGAAATAACATTTAAGGATCACAAAGGCTGCTATATATCAGAGGGTTAAAAATCATGTGGTCTATAACTGTTATATTTCCTATTATAGATTTGCACAGTAGGTGTTAGTGTAGTGATATGTGATCTGTTTTAAATATATATATTTTTTAATTTTAAGTCATAAGTTCAACTTCCCTGCCTTCCACTTGTTTTAATTTGTTTGTTAACTAATGTACTTATTTATGTATATATATCAATCATATGTACGTTAATAAATACAGTAGACAATAAAAAAACAAAAAACAAGTGTAAGGCATTGGATAAGAACTGACTTACTAATGAAAGCATTCTATGAAACAGCAAACTTACCACTACACCAAAAGACTCTTTAAAAAGTAAGAATAAAAGTTAAACTCATTTCATTATTTGAATTATATTTACATTGAATAATTTGTTATTCAAAAACTGTATATACAGTAATTGAATAATTAGGAATTGTAAAACTATATATATATATATATATATATATATATATATATATATATATATATATATTGTAATAGAATCATACAAGGGGTGTATGTAAGTAGCAGACTTACCAGAGCCCTTTTTCCCCTGGGAAGTGAAAGAGTTAAGCCTCTAACAACAGACTAATTAACCCCAGCCGCATTCTGGCTTAAAAGGACTACTGAGCACTCAGCAGGTTGGGTTCAGTCTGGACTGAGAGCCAGCTCTGCACTCTGAAGTATACCCACAGACTTTTAGAGCAGAAAAACTTACAGGCCTGTATATATGAACACTTTACTTTGCATTAGTTTATGGTAGTGAGGAAACTGCTATTTCTGTTTAGTCAGTGCTTCAAGGAAGCTAGGCTTTGTTTTGTATTATTTTTTGTATCTGCTGACCAAGGGCCTCATTCTATTATCGGCCGTAGGAGATGCGGGGCCGCAAGGACCGGCCGCAAGCTATTTGCCTATTCTATTCCCTTCCGGCCGGGATATCGGCAGGCTTGTGGCCAGCGCCTTGTTATCCCTTGCGGCCGCACGTGCCGGAGGAAAGCCTTTGATCTTAAACGGCCGCAAGAGTTTCGGCCACAAGAAAATCCTGGTTGCTATTCAATTGCTCTGGGAATCCTCTCTGCAAGGCTAAAAGCGAGCCGCAGCTTACTTGCAGCAAAAAGGTCCCGCAGGGACACAAATAAGCACATAATAAAGCCATCCTGCACTCTGAGGAGACTATAAAGTGATTGTAGGTGTTAGCATTCATAGCACAACATTCCCCTACACTCAAATCCGTAAATACAATTTTATTTGAATTTATATCAAATATCCATGTAAAAAGTCCAGAGGGCTTGGAGCACCTCAGACCCGACCACGCTGCGGCCGGAAAATAGACAGTTAATGTAATCTCGGATTTGGGCTGATGTGCAAGCTTGAGAGGGGGTTGCTATTAATCCTCATGTCCCCCATTATGATCCCTAGCATTTACAGAGCTTTACAGTGCAGTCTTGAATTTATTTTTGCATTTAAAGATTTCTGAGCTTACGGCCGGTTGCAAGATATACGGCCGGCCGTAAGCGGATAGCCTTGCAGCGCCGTATAATTGAATTGCAAGGTAACGGGAGCCCCGTAAGGAATCGCAGCTTTGCGGCCGATTTACGGCCGATAATAGAATGAGGCCCCAAGTATTCAGTAAAACTCCTTAAAGCTATAACACCTCCTGAGCTACTTCATTGCAGAGCCGGTCAAGAGGGCATTGACCCCGGAAGTGGCAGCCAGTCTGTCACAATATATATATATATATATATATATATATATATATATATATATATATATATATATATAGTAAATAAAAAGTACATCTGTGTTCACATCTGAATGTCTAAAGCAAGTTAAAAAACCTGCTTCCAGCTCAGAGTTCCGAGAAAAACAGTTATTACACTGCATTTTGGGAAGTTGAGCTGGGACACACAAAAGTGCCCACAAATGCCTCGCTCTTCATTACGTAGCCATTATCAAACATGGCTTCCTTTAAGCTTATGCGTGCTGTATTACACAGCTTTAATGCAAAGCCAAGGTTGGAATAAACACAGGCTGAGTATCCAATCCATGTACAGCTGTTTCAACCTTACTGGCTATCATCAGCATGGTGCGGGATCTCAGCCTGAGTTGTGGAAATTATGAGTAGGTGGTTCACCACAACAATCATTTATAATATGGTGGGCAAAAGAGTGATAGAAGCCCTCCACCGTACAGTAGTACAGTAAATAAAAAGTACATCTGTGTTCACATATATATATATATAAATAATTATAGTGTTGCAGTATATAGTGATAGCTTTTTTATTGGACAAGCATATTCATAAATATATGACAAGCTTTCAAGAGCTTCTTCTTTTTCTCTAGTGCAGGGCTATACTGATACTAGATTCCCATTGAAACATAGAAATTACAAACTTAAAAAAAAAAAAAAGAATGTTCTTCTGTGAAGAAGACTCTATGAGTGTAAAAATAAATGATAGGAAAAAAAATAAACAGTATTGTAAATATTTGCAAATCATAGGGAGTACGGTACCATAAAACTGTAAGGAGACAGAAACAGACCAGAAGGAAACCAGAGGGAAAAAAATCATATCAGGAATATAGAAGGATATAAGAAGTTAAGATAAAGCTTATTGTAACTTCTTATAACCTTCCATATTCCCAATATGATTTTTCAGTTGCTTTTATGTTTTTGGTTATCATCAATTTGGTTAATGCACCCATACTTACAAGTTATACTAGTAAAATGCTGAGTTTTCTTTTTCTGACACTGATCTACTTACACATGATTATGCCAACATGCTAGCAACAGCCTGTCATGAGTACATTAATTAGTTACTGTAATATTAACCTTAGTTATGGATATGGCCAAGGGAGCATGACATTGTGGCATTGTGGTTATGTATTATTGTGTGTGGTTATATGTTGCCTGTACATTGTTATCTTGTAATCTAGTTATAATATGTTAGAGGGAAAATGTGATATAGAACAGAATATATGTGGAAATTGTGAAAATGCTCTGCACAGAAGTTTAACTGCAGAACATTGCACCTGCACACGGGCAGGCCTTTTTTATTTTTTTATTCTTTTTTTATTGTTTTCATTAAACAATAATAAAACATGAAACATTCCATACATAAATAATTTCATACACAGACAAGACAAACAAAACAACATAGATGTCCCATATGTTATGATCCTATTGAGGTCTAGAGGATTAAAGAGTAAGGAGAGAGGGAGTATCCAAAATCCTTTAAATTAATGAGTGTATTGGTCCCATAGGGTCAATTTATCTGTAACCTTTCTTATTGTTGATGGACTTAAATGACAAAAGTTATTTTCTAGATGCCTATTGCATTCAATTGTTATTACAACCTCCTTCCACTTAGGAATGACTGCTTTTTTCCATCTGTTTCGATCCCTGTGGCATCATATGAAAGAGAACTAATTCTTGATCGTATATTTAATGCAGTTACTCTAGAGATATGCAAGCAAGATTCTTCCCAAATTTCCTTAATCTCTTCATAAATCCACCACTCGTGGACATATGTACCTAGTTTGTCAAATCCTCTCCAACACTGTGGGGATTTAGTTTCTGGGGCTATCTTGTGCATATTCGTGGGGACAATATACCACCTTTGGCAAATCTTAAAATAAATTTCTTTAAAAGAAAAAAAAATCTAACCATATATTAGTAAAAAAGAAAGCTTTAAACCCACTTTCTTTAGTGAAAGAGTCTTCCAATTCTCCTTCCCATTTTAACATAGGGGTCGACAAATGTTCTAAAAGATCTATTTTTATATAAATCCGACAAAGTCTGCATGTTCCATTGTTCCATTGTTGTTCCATTGTTAGATGGGAGAGACTTCTCCAGTACCACAGAGAGCGGTGCAGTCTGGGAGGGAAAATAAACTAAATTCCATTCCCGGTTGCATCGCTCCCAGGCTATAAACATTGCTCTAACCACCAAAGGAAACTTGATCTATCAATCTAGGCTCCTATACTAAATTAAATTATTTATCTCCACATCTTTTATAAGAGCTCTTTCTATATTCCAATATAATGGCTGTAAGTCTGATTTTTTTCAAGTGATAAAGATTTAGCAAATGTGACGCTTCATAATATTTCCAAACCTCCTCTGACAAAATTCCTATTCATAATTTGCTTTCCAATGCAAGACTTTTTGCCTTTTAACATGAATCTTCTTTTGCAATATATTTATTATATGCTTAGGAACCCGGAGGGGTATATTCCTCATTAAGGGCCTCATTCTATTATCGGCCGTAAATCGGCCGTAAGGCTGCGATTCCTTGCGGGGGTTCAGTTAACTCGCGATTCTATTATACGGCCCCGCAAGGATCTCCTTTTACGGCCGGCCGCATATCTTGGAACCGGCCGTAATCTCAGAAATCTAAAAACTCAAAAATAAATTCAAGCCTGCACTGTACAGCTCTGTAAATGCTAGGGATCATATTGGGGGACATGAGGATTAAAAGGAACCCACTCTCAAGCTTGCACATCTGCCCAAACCCGAGTTCAAATTAACTGTTTATTTTCCGGCTGCGGCGTGGGTGTGTCTGAGGTGCTCCAAGCACTCTGGACTTTTTACATGGATATTTTACGGATATTAAAAATAAAATATTTTACGGATTTGAGTACAGGATAATTATGTGCTATTTTTTCTAACACCTAAAATCCCTTTATAGTCTTCTCAAAGAGCAGGATGGCTTTATTTGGGCTATTTTATGTGCTTAATTGGTGCTAGCGAGACCTCTTTCCTGCAAGTAAGCTGCGGCTCGCTTTTAGCCTTGCAGAGAGGTTTCCCGGAGCAATTGAATTGCAAATCTCTTGCGGCCGTTTTAGATCAAAGGCTTTCCTCCGGCGCGAGCGGCCGCAAGAGATAGCAAGGCACCGGCCGCAAGCCTGCCGGAATCCCCGGCTGTAAGGGAATAGAATAGCAGAATAGCTTGCGGCCGGTCCTTGCGGCCCCGCAACGGCTGCGGCCGCTAATAGAATGAGGCCCTAAGTATGTAACCTTTGGGAGAGCCACTATTTTAACAGTTTGGTTTGAATTCTGCCCAACCATGAAAGGTTGAGTCCTCCGCAACCTCCAAGTAAGGCGAAAATATGTATCTGTAATTTTCCAAAATGTAATTTTACTATCTTGGACAATACTGGTGTAAAGCAGATACCCAGATGTGAAAACCCATTATACTGCCACTTGAAGGGATATTTCTCTCTAAGCAGTTTTTTTGGTTACAGGGTCTAAATTCAGAGTCATTACTTCTGATTTAACCAAATTAAGTTTATAATACAAGATGTAACTAAACTCCATGACTTTAAAAAGATAGTCTAAAGATTTAGCCAGTTTTGCAAGTGTCAGGATCACATCATCGCCAAACACAGTCATTGTAAACGCCATTGTATCTATTTGTACGGCATCTATATCCTGCTCTGATCTTACTAGCTCGGCAAAGGGCTCCATTAGGAGCACAAATATCACTATTGAAAGGGGACACCCCTTGAAAATGTTTCCAGAACACAGTCCAGGTAATCCCAATTAACCCTATCAAAAGCCTTCTCGGCACAGAGTGATAGGGCAACCATTGGTATTTTACTGGACTGTGCAAAGTCGAAAATGTCTATCAATTTCTTTATGTTATCAGCACCCTGTCTCTTTTTCAGAAATCCTGTTTGATCTTTTTAAATTAAATTTACCATTATGGGATTTAACCTATTGGCCAGGATTTTCACCTATATTTTAATATCAAAGTTAAGGAGGGATATTGGTCTAAAGTTCTTAATATCGGTTTGGTCTTTATCAGTTTTCGAAATTGGAATGACTGTTTCCTCTAAATTCTATGCTGGAGCTATACCCTTGTTACAGAAATCTTTTAAGTGGCCTCCAAGGGAGAACCGTCTAGGCCTGCAGCTTTATTCATTTGTAAAGAATAAATACTCTCTTCTATCTCTTTATCTGTGAACTCTTCCTCTAAGGACTTCAGTTGTACCTCTGATATTTTCGGAAGGTTTATATTTGCTAAGAATTCTCTTATATACTTTTTGGATGGTTTCTCAGAGTAATTCTCTAGGTTATAGAGGGAGCTATAATAGTTCTTGAAACATTCCCAGATATTCTTAGGGTGCATTTCTATGTGTACTTCTAAGTTTCTAACTTTTTCAATTCTATTAAGAGTATTTTTAGTTTTCAGTTTATTTGCCAACATTTTTCCTGATTTGTTAGCTAAATTATACAACTTTTGCTGCATTTTCCAGGCCTTATTGTCAATCTGAATCTGAAGAATCCTGTGAATCTTCAATTGCAACGCCCTAATTTCTTCAGCTCTTTCTTTGTTGATTTTTTTGTAAATTATATAACTTGATATAGATATCTCTCAAAGAGGCTTCTCTAGCTTTATGTTTAACAGCAATCCATGAAATAAGTATGCCTCTAATTACGGCTTTATTGGCATTGGCATTCCATAAGCATATCTCAGAAGGCCTTAATTAACCCTATAACTCATGGTGGTCAATACAGACCGTCATAAGGACTTAATTAACCCCGTCACTCATGAAGGTCAATACAGACCACCATAAGGCCTTAATTAACCCTATAACTCATGGTGGTCAATACAGACCCCCATAAGGCCTAAATTAACCCCGTCACTCATGGTGGTCAATACAGACCCCCATAAGGCCTTAATACACCCTCTAACTCATGGAGGTCAATACAGACCCCCATAAGGCCTTAATTAACCCTGTCACTCATGAAGGTCAATACAGACCCCCATAAGGCCTTAATTAACCCTATAACTCATGGTGGTCAATACAGACCCCCATAAGGCCTTAATTAACCCTGTCACTCATGAAGGTCAATACAGACCCCCATAAGGCCTTAATTAACCCCGTCACTCATGATGGTCCATACAGACCCCCATAATGCCTTAATTAACCCTGTCACTCATGAAGGTCAATACAGACCCCTAAAGCCTCTATTTAACCCCATAAGTCCCATAAGGGTATATTATGACCATTATGGGCCTGTTACAACCCAACATTAACCACATAAGTGCCATGAGGGTCCTCAAGGACCATCATGACACTAACTACAAACACTACACTATAACCCCCAATAAACCATTTAATCTAAACTAACCCCCTCTACACTAATCTATTAACACTTACACTACCTACCTACACTACCTACCCCCTAATAAACCTCCCCACCACTCTAATTACAAAAATAAAAAAACCTACCTTACAAAAAATAAAAAAACCTACCTTACAGAAAAAAAAACTACAGTACAGAAAAAAAAAACAACAGTACATACATACATATAATACATTACATACATTACATATATTACATATAATACATTACATTACATACATGACATATAATACATTACATATAATATATTACATATAATACATTACATACAATACATTGCATTACATATATTACATATAATATATTACATATTACATATAATACATTACATACATTACATTACATTACATATATTATATATAATATTTTACATATAATATATTACATATAATACATTACATGCAATACATTACATTACATATATTACATATAATATATTACATATAATACAAATCAAATACCCCCTATCTATCTAACATACAATCTATTTAATATAAAATAAATCCTAACTATATCAAATACATCCCCCTATCTATCTAATATACAATAAATCCTAACTACATACACAGACCCTAATTCTAAGCTAAAATAAAATAATTACAGTCCTAACTACATACAGAGACCCTAATTCTAAGCTAAAATAAGAAAAATACAGTCCTAACTACATACACAGACCATAATTCTAAGCTAAAATAATTACAGTCCTAACTACACAGACCCTAATTCGAAGCTAAAATAAAATAATTAAGACCACTTACCTTTAAGATGTTGCTTCAGATCACTAACCTAGGGGTAAAACAAATAATTAGTACAAAACATTAACATGAAATAAATAAACATTATATACATTCTAAATATTCTACTCACCTTTCCAGCATGTCCCGTCATTGTTCGGCTCTTCCGGCGCGGCCCTGTTAAAAAAAACCAATACATTAATACATTAATACAATATACAAACAAGAAATGAAATAAACATATAAACATCTAAATATACATTTAACTTACCTACCCACGATGTCCCAGGCCTCCTCCCCTTCAGCCCCGGCTGGGCCCTGAAACCATCCGCGCTCTAAAAAAAAACAAAAAAACAAAAAACTAAACGGAGATCTGCACTCGCAGACCTCCCCGACGCTAATGAGTCTCCTGGAGTCTTTCCCGGGAGAAAATTCGCAATGGCGGCTTGTGATTGGCTGAAAAAGCTGTCAGCCAATCAGAAGTCTTTAATGTATGAGCCAATCAGGATGCGCAGATGTCTTCTACCAATCACTCCGTGGGGGTGTATCCCATAGTGATTGGCTGAAGGCATCTGAGCCTTGTTATTGGTTCCAATAAAGATTGACAAGTGCTTTAGCCAATCAAGGTGGGATATTGGGGTGTATCCCATCCTGATTGGCTCACACATTGACGACTTCTGATTGGCTGAAATTGATAGACAGCTTTTTCAGCCAATCACAAGCCGCCATTGCCAATTTCCTCCTGGAAAAGACTCCAGCAGGCTCATTAGCATCGGGGAGGTCTGCGAGTGCAGATCTCCGTTAGTTTTTTGTTTTTTTTAGAGCGCGGATGGTTCCGGGGCCCAGCCGGGGCTGAAGGGGAGGAGGCCGGGGACATCGCGGGAAGTAAGTTAAATGTATATTTAGATGTTTATATGTTTATTTTATTTCTTGTTTGTATATTGTATTAATGTATTGTGTTTTTTTAACAGGGCCGCGCCGGAAGAGCTGAACAATGACGGGACATGCTGGAAAGGTGAGTAGAATATTTAGAATGTATATAATGTTTATTTATTTCATGTTAATGTTTTGTACTAATTATTTGTTTTACCCCTAGGTTAGTGATCTGAAGCAACATCTTAAAGGTAAGTGGTCTTAATTATTTTATTTTAGCTTAGAATTAGGGTCTGTGTAGTTGGGACTGTAATTATTTTAGCTTAGAATTAGGGTCTGTGTATATAGTTAGGACTGTAATTATTTTATTTTAGCCTAGAATTAGGGTCTGTGTATGTAGTTAGGACTGTAATTATTTTATTTTAGCTTAGAATAAGGGTCTGTGTATATAGTTAGGACTTATTGTATATTAGATAGATAGGGGGATGTATTTGATATAGTTAGGATTTATTTTATATGAAATAGATTGTATGTTAGATAGATAGGGGGTATTTTATTTGTATTATATGTAATATATTATATGTAATATATTATATGTAATGTATGTAATGTAATGTATGTAATGTATTATATGTATGTATGTATTGTGTATATCTGTCTTTCCTTTTCAGGTGTGTATTTTTTTATTTTCTGTAGTGGTGGGGCGGTTAATGTATTTGTTTTTTTTTCTGTACTGTAGTTTTTTTTT
This sequence comes from Discoglossus pictus, assembly GCA_027410445.1. NCBI lineage: Eukaryota > Metazoa > Chordata > Amphibia > Anura > Alytidae > Discoglossus > Discoglossus pictus. Next base: position 304,995,385 of record CM050165.1, on the reverse strand, counting down.
TCTGTAAGGTAGTTTTTTTTTCTGTAAGGTAGGTTTTTTTATTTTTTGTAAGGTAGGATTTTTAATTTTTGTAATTAGAGTGGTGGGGAGGTTTATTAGGGGGTAGGTAGTGTAAGTGTTAATAGATTAGTGTAGAGGGGGGTTAGTTTAGATTAAATGGTTTATTGGGGGTTATAGTGTAGTGTTTGTAGTTAGTGTCATGATGGTCCTTGAGGACCGTCATGGCACTTATGTGGTTAATGATGGGTTGTAACAGGCACATAATGGTCATAATATACCCTTATAGAACTGATGGGGTTAAATAGAGGCTTATGGGGGTCTGTATTGACCTTCATGAGTGACAGGGTTAATTAAGTGCTTATGGGGGTCTGTATTGACCTTCATGAGTTATAGGGTTAATTAAGGCCTTATGGGGGTCTGTATTGACCACCATGAGTTATAGGGTTAATTAAGGCCTTATGGTGGTCTGTATTGATCACCATGAGTTATAGGGTTAATTAAGGCCTTATGGGGGTCTTTATTGACCTTCATGAGTTATAGGGTTAATTAAGGCCTTATGGGGGTCTGTATTGACCACCATGAGTTATAGGGTTAATTAAGGCCTTATGGGGGTCTGTATTGACCACCATGAGTTATAGGGTTAATCAAGGCCTTATGGGGGTCTGTATTGACCTTCATGAGTTATAGGGTTAATTATAGTTGCCTGGGGTTAATATTTTTAGTGCGAGTCCTTTCAGGACCTTTACGGTCCTTTAAGGACGCGCGAGGCAGGAAATTTAGAATTGAAATGCAGCAGGGTCACGATCGGTGCGGATCAGGGACCACTGCTGCAGGGGGTTAATGTGGGGGGGGCTGCAGGGGTCCCTATGGACCCCTGCAGCAAGGGGTTTATGTGGGTACACTTCGGTTGTCCCAATGGGGACCCCCAGCATAGAGGGGTTTAATTGTAGGTGCCGCAGCCGGGATTGTGTAATAGTGTGCTGCGGCCCCTTTAAGGAGCTGGGGCGGGGAATTTAAAACTTTTAAATGCAGCGGGGGGCCTGATCTATGCAGATCGGGGACCCCCCCTGCAAGGGGTTTATGTGGGGACACTTCGGGGGTCCCGATGGGGACCCCCAGCATAGAGGGGGTTAATTATAGGTGCCGCGGCCGGGATTGGCAATTAGTGTGCCGCGGGCCCCTTTAAGGAGCCGCGGCGGGGAATTTAAAACTTTTAAATGCAGCGGGGGCCTGATCGGTGCCGATCCCCACTGCAAGGGGTTAATGTGGGGGTGCTGCAGGGGTCCCGATAGAGACCCCAGCAGCATGGGGATGTGTATAGGGAGCAGGGGGGAGCCTCACACTGCTGTCTCGGGCTGCTCTGAGGCAGCACGTAGAGGCTTTAGGATCCCTTGCGGGCACTATTTGTGCCCGTAGGGATTCTTACGAAATGCGATAATTATGCGTAGATTTAAGGCTGCGTGTGACTACGTAGCTCTCTCGGAGCCTATTCTTTGCCATTTTTCGTAGTCATATCGCAAAGCAGGCTGCAAGAGATTCGGTACACGCAAACAGCAGAAAAACTGCCTTTTGCGAGCATCGAGAGAACTACGAGGGATAATTTAATAGGGCCCTAAATGTCTAGCTGAATAAAATGTATAATCTCGCTCTGTTGGATTATGAGCTCTCTAGCCATCATATACATTTACCAATTTGCCAAATTTACATGATTTACTTATAGAGTCTTTGTCTGGCTCCATTTTTACACCTGATTTCCTATCTAAGTAAGGATCGTGGAATTTGTTAAAAATCTCCGGCTATAACTAGACGTCATTTTTGTATAACTACTATGGAGTGCAAAATATTTCTAAAAAAGAAGGTCTGATTTTGAATAGGTGCATATAAATTTACTAGCGTATAGACTTCATTGTTTATTGTACCGATCCAGACAATGTTTCTTCTTTGTTTATCTATTTTAACTAATTCTTCTACTTTGGTATTTTTTTTTTATTGAACAGGATTAACACACCTTTTGCCTTCTTTCTATAGGAACTGAGATTATTTTATCATATTTTGACTTAGGTAACTTGGGTTCTTTATTTATTGCCCAGTGTGACTCTTGAATATATATCAAATCTAGGCTTTCTTTATTAAATTTCTTCATTTATTCTTAAAACCAAAACATAGTTGAGACCTAAGGTCTCAATATTCTTTCTATGTTGTGGGGTAGTCCCCTTTATAAACATACAGAAATTAGGTCCTTAGTCTGGGGAGAGAAACCCCAAACCAGGAGTTAAACCAAAGATCGCCAGGAAGGAAGGAGAAAAACAAACAAACAAAAAAATACAAATATTATCTTCCTATTCTTCTAGCTGTACAACCTATGTAATTTATAACTTATTCAAATACACATTTGTGCCTTTTCTTTTCTTCCCTTCTCTCACTTCTCTTCTCTCTTTTTTCTCTTTTCCTTCTCCCCCCTTCTCTCCCATCCCCCTACCTTCCTAAATATAGGAAAGGAAAACGGAGAGGTCAAATGAGAGGTTTGGAAAAAGGAGAGGTTGTCTCTTAAAGCGAATTCCCTAAGGGAGGCTACCGGGAAGGGTAGGGATGAACATAACATATACATCATACTTTATTGACTATCGTTAGTCATTTCTTATCTATTACTTAATACTACATCTATTTAAGTTCAGGCATCTCTTATCAAAACGTATTTTCTATTTTTTCAAACCTTATTATCTTAAATACTAGACAGTGATCAAATTTCCATATTTCTTTTTCCTTTTGTTCTCCCTTTTAAGCCCCTTTTATTTATTTCATATTTAGTGATATGAATTAACTAGTAGATATTCTAACTATTTTACACACCAGTGTTTATGGTCTATGTAGTGCTAATTGACTTCCCCACCCATAATCTTACCCTACAATATATGTTTAATAATACAATCAGGGCTTTATATCCAAAATATTTGTTTACTATATTATTGCATTATTAACTTAAAGTGATCAACTTATGTGCATACCTTCAATTATTCTATTTAATAACTTCAATCCCTATCCAACCCCTCAGCCACCCCTGCTATAATACCTTCCAGATTGTAGGCTTTTTCCCAGAGCAACATCTCCTTCTTGGGAATTGGTAGGTTCCATTCCCTTAAGACAATCTCCCCCTCTTCGGGTGAGTTAACAATTCTCCTTTGAGCTTTATTTTTATCGTTACTGTGAACCCTCATTTATATTGAATTCTCTCCTTTCTCAATGATAATGTTATATTTTTAAAGGCCCTCCTTTTATTCAATGTTGTAGAAGTTTTGGTAACTTGTCTTCCTTGCATGGTAATTCAGGACCTCCTTAAACAGGTCTAGGTGGGAGGGCTGGGAGTCTTTGCTTCCCTCCCACAATTGCTGGAGGAAGTGATGCAACTAAGGGTATATCCAGGCAGGAAACTGCTGTTGCTTCCTGTTTCTTCCTGGTTGGTGATGGTGATGGTGATGGCGATGGTCTAACCGTGGGTAAGATCAAGCGTTTGGGGAAGGGGATTACTATATAGATAGATAGATAGATTTAAAAAAGGGTTGTTGCTCCGTGGGTCTGGGCTGTGTGTTTGTGATACATTTATAGTATTGTGTTGTTGCCTTTTAATAAATACCTTTTAATGTAGACGAACCTTGTGTAATATTTATATATATTAATTTGGTGATACACCACAGAAGTCAGATCAGAAAAAAAACACTAGATTGCTAAAAGGTGTTTCCAATTATTTTTTGTTTCTAACTGCTGCAAGCAAAGTCTCTTTAAATGTAAAACAATGGAGTCTCAGTATAACATCCCTTGGTATATATTTTGAATAATTCTGTGGGAGTGTAATTCTGTGTATTCTATCTATTCCAAGTTGACTGTCATCTATATATTTGACCAAGTATTTAAAAAAGTCATATATATATATTTTCTAAGTTCATTTGTGGCTACACTTTCAGGTACACCCCGAATTATGAGGTTGTTTCTCCTTGGAAATCTTCTAATTAATCAGTTTTACGTTTTAATAGTTTAACCTCTTCCTTCATTATCTTCACCTCATTTATTAGCACTTGGTTTTCCACCCATAATGCCTCAACTCTATTCGCTATCTCTCCTGATGAAAGGTTGAGTCCTCCGCAACCTCCAAGTAAGGCGAAAATATGTATCTGTAATTTTCCAAAATGTAATTTTACTATCTTGGACAATACTGGTGTAAAGCAGATACCCAGATGTGAAAACCCATTATACTGCCACTTGAAGGGATATTTCTCTCTAAGCAGTTTTTTTGGTTACAGGGTCTAAATTCAGAGTCATTACTTCTGATTTAACCAAATTAAGTTTATAATACAAGATGTAACTAAACTCCATGACTTTAAAAAGATAGTCTAAAGATTTAGCCAGTTTTGCAAGTGTCAGGATCACATCATCGCCAAACACAGTCATTGTAAACGCCATTGTATCTATTTGTACGGCATCTATATCCTGCTCTGATCTTACTAGCTCGGCAAAGGGCTCCATTAGGAGCACAAATATCACTATTGAAAGGGGACACCCCTTGAAAATGTTTCCAGAACACAGTCCAGGTAATCCCAATTAACCCTATCAAAAGCCTTCTCGGCACAGAGTGATAGGGCAACCATTGGTATTTTACTGGACTGTGCAAAGTCGAAAATGTCTATCAATTTCTTTATGTTATCAGCACCCTGTCTCTTTTTCAGAAATCCTGTTTGATCTTTTTAAATTAAATTTACCATTATGGGATTTAACCTATTGGCCAGGATTTTCACCTATATTTTAATATCAAAGTTAAGGAGGGATATTGGTCTAAAGTTCTTAATATCGGTTTGGTCTTTATCAGTTTTCGAAATTGGAATGACTGTTTCCTCTAAATTCTATGCTGGAGCTATACCCTTGTTACAGAAATCTTTTAAGTGGCCTCCAAGGGAGAACCGTCTAGGCCTGCAGCTTTATTCATTTGTAAAGAATAAATACTCTCTTCTATCTCTTTATCTGTGAACTCTTCCTCTAAGGACTTCAGTTGTACCTCTGATATTTTCGGAAGGTTTATATTTGCTAAGAATTCTCTTATATACTTTTTGGATGGTTTCTCAGAGTAATTCTCTAGGTTATAGAGGGAGCTATAATAGTTCTTGAAACATTCCCAGATATTCTTAGGGTGCATTTCTATGTGTACTTCTAAGTTTCTAACTTTTTCAATTCTATTAAGAGTATTTTTAGTTTTCAGTTTATTTCCCAACATTTTTCCTGATTTGTTAGCTAAATTATACAACTTTTGCTGCATTTTCCAGGCCTTATTGTCAATCTGAATCTGAAGAATCCTGTGAATCTTCAATTGCAACGCCCTAATTTCTTCAGCTCTTTCTTTGTTGATTTTTTTGTAAATTATATAACTTGATATAGATATCTCTCAAAGAGGCTTCTCTAGCTTTATGTTTAACAGCAATCCATGAAATAAGTATGCCTCTAATTACGGCTTTATTGGCATTGGCATTCCATAAGCATATCTCAGAAGGCCTTAATTAACCCTATAACTCATGGTGGTCAATACAGACCGTCATAAGGACTTAATTAACCCCGTCACTCATGAAGGTCAATACAGACCACCATAAGGCCTTAATTAACCCTATAACTCATGGTGGTCAATACAGACCCCCATAAGGCCTAAATTAACCCCGTCACTCATGGTGGTCAATACAGACCCCCATAAGGCCTTAATACACCCTATAACTCATGGTGGTCAATACAGACCCCCATAAGGCCTTAATTAACCCTGTCACTCATGAAGGTCAATACAGACCCCCATAAGGCCTTAATTAACCCTATAACTCATGGTGGTCAATACAGACCCCCATAAGGCCTTAATTAACCCTGTCACTCATGAAGGTCAATACAGACCCCCATAAGGCCTTAATTAACCCCGTCACTCATGATGGTCCATACAGACCCCCATAATGCCTTAATTAACCCTGTCACTCATGAAGGTCAATACAGACCCCTAAAGCCTCTATTTAACCCCATAAGTCCCATAAGGGTATATTATGACCATTATGGGCCTGTTACAACCCAACATTAACCACATAAGTGCCATGAGGGTCCTCAAGGACCATCATGACACTAACTACAAACACTACACTATAACCCCCAATAAACCATTTAATCTAAACTAACCCCCTCTACACTAATCTATTAACACTTACACTACCTACCTACACTACCTACCCCCTAATAAACCTCCCCACCACTCTAATTACAAAAATAAAAAAACCTACCTTACAAAAAATAAAAAAACCTACCTTACAGAAAAAAAAAACTACAGTACAGAAAAAAAAAACAACAGTACATACATACATATAATACATTACATACATTACATATATTACATATAATACATTACATTACATACATGACATATAATACATTACATATAATATATTACATATAATACATTACATACAATACATTGCATTACATATATTACATATAATATATTACATATTACATATAATACATTACATACATTACATTACATTACATATATTATATATAATATTTTACATATAATATATTACATATAATACATTACATGCAATACATTACATTACATATATTACATATAATATATTACATATAATACAAATCAAATACCCCCTATCTATCTAACATACAATCTATTTAATATAAAATAAATCCTAACTATATCAAATACATCCCCCTATCTATCTAATATACAATAAATCCTAACTACATACACAGACCCTAATTCTAAGCTAAAATAAAATAATTACAGTCCTAACTACATACAGAGACCCTAATTCTAAGCTAAAATAAGAAAAATACAGTCCTAACTACATACACAGACCATAATTCTAAGCTAAAATAATTACAGTCCTAACTACACAGACCCTAATTCGAAGCTAAAATAAAATAATTAAGACCACTTACCTTTAAGATGTTGCTTCAGATCACTAACCTAGGGGTAAAACAAATAATTAGTACAAAACATTAACATGAAATAAATAAACATTATATACATTCTAAATATTCTACTCACCTTTCCAGCATGTCCCGTCATTGTTCGGCTCTTCCGGCGCGGCCCTGTTAAAAAAAACCAATACATTAATACATTAATACAATATACAAACAAGAAATGAAATAAACATATAAACATCTAAATATACATTTAACTTACCTACCCACGATGTCCCAGGCCTCCTCCCCTTCAGCCCCGGCTGGGCCCTGAAACCATCCGCGCTCTAAAAAAAAACAAAAAAACAAAAAACTAAACGGAGATCTGCACTCGCAGACCTCCCCGACGCTAATGAGTCTCCTGGAGTCTTTCCCGGGAGAAAATTCGCAATGGCGGCTTGTGATTGGCTGAAAAAGCTGTCAGCCAATCAGAAGTCTTTAATGTATGAGCCAATCAGGATGCGCAGATGTCTTCTACCAATCACTCCGTGGGGGTGTATCCCATAGTGATTGGCTGAAGGCATCTGAGCCTTGTTATTGGTTCCAATAAAGATTGACAAGTGCTTTAGCCAATCAAGGTGGGATATTGGGGTGTATCCCATCCTGATTGGCTCACACATTGACGACTTCTGATTGGCTGAAATTGATAGACAGCTTTTTCAGCCAATCACAAGCCGCCATTGCCAATTTCCTCCTGGAAAAGACTCCAGCAGGCTCATTAGCATCGGGGAGGTCTGCGAGTGCAGATCTCCGTTAGTTTTTTGTTTTTTTTAGAGCGCGGATGGTTCCGGGGCCCAGCCGGGGCTGAAGGGGAGGAGGCCGGGGACATCGCGGGAAGTAAGTTAAATGTATATTTAGATGTTTATATGTTTATTTTATTTCTTGTTTGTATATTGTATTAATGTATTGTGTTTTTTTAACAGGGCCGCGCCGGAAGAGCTGAACAATGACGGGACATGCTGGAAAGGTGAGTAGAATATTTAGAATGTATATAATGTTTATTTATTTCATGTTAATGTTTTGTACTAATTATTTGTTTTACCCCTAGGTTAGTGATCTGAAGCAACATCTTAAAGGTAAGTGGTCTTAATTATTTTATTTTAGCTTAGAATTAGGGTCTGTGTAGTTGGGACTGTAATTATTTTAGCTTAGAATTAGGGTCTGTGTATATAGTTAGGACTGTAATTATTTTATTTTAGCCTAGAATTAGGGTCTGTGTATGTAGTTAGGACTGTAATTATTTTATTTTAGCTTAGAATAAGGGTCTGTGTATATAGTTAGGACTTATTGTATATTAGATAGATAGGGGGATGTATTTGATATAGTTAGGATTTATTTTATATGAAATAGATTGTATGTTAGATAGATAGGGGGTATTTTATTTGTATTATATGTAATATATTATATGTAATATATTATATGTAATGTATGTAATGTAATGTATGTAATGTATTATATGTATGTATGTATTGTGTATATCTGTCTTTCCTTTTCAGGTGTGTATTTTTTTATTTTCTGTAGTGGTGGGGCGGTTAATGTATTTGTTTTTTTTCTGTACTGTAGTTTTTTTTTTTCTGTAAGGTAGTTTTTTTTTCTGTAAGGTAGGTTTTTTTATTTTTTGTAAGGTAGGATTTTTAATTTTTGTAATTAGAGTGGTGGGGAGGTTTATTAGGGGGTAGGTAGTGTAAGTGTTAATAGATTAGTGTAGAGGGGGGTTAGTTTAGATTAAATGGTTTATTGGGGGTTATAGTGTAGTGTTTGTAGTTAGTGTCATGATGGTCCTTGAGGACCGTCATGGCACTTATGTGGTTAATGATGGGTTGTAACAGGCACATAATGGTCATAATATACCCTTATAGAACTGATGGGGTTAAATAGAGGCTTATGGGGGTCTGTATTGACCTTCATGAGTGACAGGGTTAATTAAGTGCTTATGGGGGTCTGTATTGACCTTCATGAGTTATAGGGTTAATTAAGGCCTTATGGGGGTCTGTATTGACCACCATGAGTTATAGGGTTAATTAAGGCCTTATGGTGGTCTGTATTGATCACCATGAGTTATAGGGTTAATTAAGGCCTTATGGGGGTCTTTATTGACCTTCATGAGTTATAGGGTTAATTAAGGCCTTATGGGGGTCTGTATTGACCACCATGAGTTATAGGGTTAATTAAGGCCTTATGGGGGTCTGTATTGACCACCATGAGTTATAGGGTTAATCAAGGCCTTATGGGGGTCTGTATTGACCTTCATGAGTTATAGGGTTAATTATAGTTGCCTGGGGTTAATATTTTTAGTGCGAGTCCTTTCAGGACCTTTACGGTCCTTTAAGGACGCGCGAGGCAGGAAATTTAGAATTGAAATGCAGCAGGGTCACGATCGGTGCGGATCAGGGACCACTGCTGCAGGGGGTTAATGTGGGGGGGGCTGCAGGGGTCCCTATGGACCCCTGCAGCAAGGGGTTTATGTGGGTACACTTCGGTTGTCCCAATGGGGACCCCCAGCATAGAGGGGTTTAATTGTAGGTGCCGCAGCCGGGATTGTGTAATAGTGTGCTGCGGCCCCTTTAAGGAGCTGGGGCGGGGAATTTAAAACTTTTAAATGCAGCGGGGGGCCTGATCTATGCAGATCGGGGACCCCCCCTGCAAGGGGTTTATGTGGGGACACTTCGGGGGTCCCGATGGGGACCCCCAGCATAGAGGGGGTTAATTATAGGTGCCGCGGCCGGGATTGGCAATTAGTGTGCCGCGGGCCCCTTTAAGGAGCCGCGGCGGGGAATTTAAAACTTTTAAATGCAGCGGGGGCCTGATCGGTGCCGATCCCCACTGCAAGGGGTTAATGTGGGGGTGCTGCAGGGGTCCCGATAGAGACCCCTGCAGCATGGGGATGTGTATAGGGAGCAGGGGGGAGCCTCACACTGCTGTCTCGGGCTGCTCTGAGGCAGCACGTAGAGGCTTTAGGATCCCTTGCGGGCACTATTTGTGCCCGTAGGGATTCTTACGAAATGCGATAATTATGCGTAGATTTAAGGCTGCGTGTGACTACGTAGCTCTCTCGGAGCCTATTCTTTGCCATTTTTCGTAGTCATATCGCAAAGCAGGCTGCAAGAGATTCGGTACTCGCAAACAGCAGAAAAACTGCCTTTTGCGAGCATCGAGAGAACTACGAGGGATAATTTAATAGGGCCCTAAATGTCTAGCTGAATAAAATGTATAATCTCGCTCTGTTGGATTATGAGCTCTCTAGCCATCATATACATTTACCAATTTGCCAAATTTACATGATTTACTTATAGAGTCTTTGTCTGGCTCCATTTTTACACCTGATTTCCTATCTAAGTAAGGATCGTGGAATATGTTAAAAATCTCCGGCTATAACTAGACGTCATTTTTGTATAACTACTATGGAGTGCAAAATATTTCTAAAAAAGAAGGTCTGATTTTGAATAGGTGCATATAAATTTACTAGCGTATAGACTTCATTGTTTATTGTACCGATCCAGACAATGTTTCTTCTTTGTTTATCTATTTTAACTAATTCTTCTACTTTGGTATTTTTTTTTTATTGAACAGGATTAACACACCTTTTGCCTTCTTTCTATAGGAACTGAGATTATTTTATCATATTTTGACTTAGGTAACTTGGGTTCTTTATTTATTGCCCAGTGTGACTCTTGAATATATATCAAATCTAGGCTTTCTTTATTAAATTTCTTCATTTATTCTTAAAACCAAAACATAGTTGAGACCTAAGGTCTCAATATTCTTTCTATGTTGTGGGGTAGTCCCCTTTATAAACATACAGAAATTAGGTCCTTAGTCTGGGGAGAGAAACCCCAAACCTGGAGTTAAACCAAAGATCGCCAGGAAGGAAGGAGAAAAACAAACAAACAAAAAAATACAAATATTATCTTCCTATTCTTCTAGCTGTACAACCTATGTAATTTATAACTTATTCAAATACACATTTGTGCCTTTTCTTTTCTTCCCTTCTCTCACTTCTCTTCTCTCTTTTTTCTCTTTTCCTTCTCCCCCCTTCTCTCCCATCCCCCTACCTTCCTAAATATAGGAAAGGAAAACGGAGAGGTCAAATGAGAGGTTTGGAAAAAGGAGAGGTTGTCTCTTAAAGCGAATTCCCTAAGGGAGGCTACCGGGAAGGGTAGGGATGAACATAACATATACATCATACTTTATTGACTATCGTTAGTCATTTCTTATCTATTACTTAATACTACATCTATTTAAGTTCAGGCATCTCTTATCAAAACGTATTTTCTATTTTTTCAAACCTTATTATCTTAAATACTAGACAGTGATCAAATTTCCATATTTCTTTTTCCTTTTGTTCTCCCTTTTAAGCCCCTTTTATTTATTTCATATTTAGTGATATGAATTAACTAGTAGATATTCTAACTATTTTACACACCAGTGTTTATGGTCTATGTAGTGCTAATTGACTTCCCCACCCATAATCTTACCCTACAATATATGTTTAATAATACAATCAGGGCTTTATATCCAAAATATTTGTTTACTATATTATTGCATTATTAACTTAAAGTGATCAACTTATGTGCATACCTTCAATTATTCTATTTAATAACTTCAATCCCTATCCAACCCCTCAGCCACCCCTGCTATAATACCTTCCAGATTGTAGGCTTTTTCCCAGAGCAACATCTCCTTCTTGGGAATTGGTAGGTTCCATTCCCTTAAGACAATCTCCCCCTCTTCGGGTGAGTTAACAATTCTCCTTTGAGCTTTATTTTTATCGTTACTGTGAACCCTCATTTATATTGAATTCTCTCCTTTCTCAATGATAATGTTATATTTTTAAAGGCCCTCCTTTTATTCAATGTTGTAGAAGTTTTGGTAACTTGTCTTCCTTGCATGGTAATTCAGGACCTCCTTAAACAGGTCTAGGTGGGAGGGCTGGGAGTCTTTGCTTCCCTCCCACAATTGCTGGAGGAAGTGATGCAACTAAGGGTATATCCAGGCAGGAAACTGCTGTTGCTTCCTGTTTCTTCCTGGTTGGTGATGGTGATGGTGATGGCGATGGTCTAACCGTGGGTAAGATCAAGCGTTTGGGGAAGGGGATTACTATATAGATAGATAGATAGATTTAAAAAAGGGTTGTTGCTCCGTGGGTCTGGGCTGTGTGTTTGTGATACATTTATAGTATTGTGTTGTTGCCTTTTAATAAATACCTTTTAATGTAGACGAACCTTGTGTAATATTTATATATATTAATTTGGTGATACACCACAGAAGTCAGATCAGAAAAAAAACACTAGATTGCTAAAAGGTGTTTCCAATTATTTTTTGTTTCTAACTGCTGCAAGCAAAGTCTCTTTAAATGTAAAACAATGGAGTCTCAGTATAACATCCCTTGGTATATATTTTGAATAATTCTGTGGGAGTGTAATTCTGTGTATTCTATCTATTCCAAGTTGACTGTCATCTATATATTTGACCAAGTATTTAAAAAAGTCATATATATATATTTTCTAAGTTCATTTGTGGCTACACTTTCAGGTACACCCCGAATTATGAGGTTGTTTCTCCTTGGAAATCTTCTAATTAATCAGTTTTACGTTTTAATAGTTTAACCTCTTCCTTCATTATCTTCACCTCATTTATTAGCACTTGGTTTTCCACCCATAATGCCTCAACTCTATTCGCTATCTCTCCTGATCTTTTATCCAAATTAGAAATAGCAACAGTATTTTTAGCAACCACTTCATATATTTTGTCTCTTAATGTAGATCTAAATTCATATCACACATGCAGGCATTGATTCAAGGCAGATGACTGCTCCTTAAGAGGTCTGATCAAATACTTGAGATTGACATCAAGGTTGTTACCCCTAGCTAGCTATATACACCTGGCATATTGTTTAGATATCTGTGGAGTTTTATCTCAAGGACTTCTATAGCAACCAAGGCTGCAGGGCAGATGTGTTTCATCACACACATACACAAAGGTACACAAGGGTGTGGTATGGGAGATGTATAAATATGTTGCTTCTATGATTCAATAAAGGGTCAGTTCTAGTTTCACATATCCACAGTGTGAGGCTGTTTCTGTGTTTGTATCCTGAATTGGGGAGTGGTCTTGCCATAGGCCACTATTAACCTGTATCCAGTATTATCTGCCTGTACCTTTGGGCATTGCCCTCTCTAGAAGCCACCTTTTGTGTCAGAACAAAAACGACACGATTCTGCTGGGCTAGATTTGAACTAGGTTCATATCAAGCACCCTTGAAGAAACAGATTGTGACACAGCCTATACATAATGCTAGCAACAGCATATACACATTTCTAAATACAATCAATAATAATAATTCATCCAACAGTACTTCCCAGCTCAGAGGTAAAAGACACACAATAAAATCAATAGCTATTTTAAAGTATTTACAGTACTTATAATATATACAATTATTATTTAACATTTATATTATATGTTATGAATTATTAGTATTTTATCATATATAGAATGTTACAGTAATTACAGTAATTATAGAAAAATCATAAAAAAATATTATTTATATTCAAATAAATTGAGCGTTCATAAACACAAAAATGTTCTCTTTATTTAACCTCCCTGGCGGCTTTGTTTTGTATGGAAATGTATTGTTTCATATTGTAGGCTTGTAATTCTTAGGAGTAACTCACTTTCATCTGTCCAAACAAGATTCTAGTAGACATCCCAGGTATGATAAAGTTTGAAAAATGAAATCATAAATTATAATATAATAAATAATTATAAAAAAAATAATAATATAATACATTTAATTAGTAATGTAATCAAACCAAAAACACTGAAATTTGTCCAAACAAGGGTGCAATATTACTAGTCACTGTAATACTAGACACTGTATATTGGTTTAGTAAACATCCCGGGTTTTGAAATATGGGACTGCACAAAGTCTGACGTCACAATCAGGACAATGGAACCTAGTTTCCTTTCTGATTTTCTTTCCACTGTCATCTCGCTTCGAGCAACAAACCATGCATTGCCTTGTAGGTGCTGACTTTTTCTCGGTTTGTGGGTTTGTGTAGTCCATGAAGTGACGACGGTCAGGTGTTCCGGGTTGACAACGCCAACAGCATGATGTTCAGCTCTATTCACAGCCATTGATGGTGTTTGGTGGTTCACAAAGATACGTTTGGCGACTTTCCAAATGAAGTCAGAATGAATCACGGGCTTGTCACTCTTTTTTAACAGAATGTAGGCATTCCACAAGATTGCTCAAGAAGATACCAGATGCCGTTTCCTCATTGCTGGGTAGAATGTCATTGCTTGGTCGGCTCTATCGACACCTCCCATGGTGTTATTGTAGTCTATCACTACTTGTGGCTTCATTATTTATTTCCCACCTTTTGTGCATACCATAATAGGGGAGGTATTATGAACTGTACTCATTAGGCACACATCTTTCTTGTTACGCCATCGCAGTGCCATCATTTTGCCTTTTTGCCAGGCAACAATTTCTCCAGTCTTTAGCTTATTGCCAAACATTGGCGGGATGTCGCACCGCTTAGCCCTAACGGTTCCATAGTTATCTGTTTTGTTTTGCAGAAGAAACTCATAAAGTCCAGGAGACGTATAAAAGTTGTCGGTTGTTACGCAATAGTCCTGATTTAACAATGGCTCAATGAGTGAAAGAACGGAAGATGTTGCCATTCCATAGTTGCTGTATTATGGATTGAATTTTATTCATTTTCCAGTGTAAATGACTGAATTCCAAATGTAGCCAGTTGACAATTTGCATAGCATGTAGGATTTTGCACCAAATCGTGCTCTCTTTGATGCAATGCATTGTACCCAGCTGAGCCTTCCCTTGTAGGCCATTTCATCTATGCTGATATCTCTTTCTGGCACATAGCTTCCTTGGAAATTCTTTAGAATCATTTGAGATACTTCTCAAATTATATTTAGTTTTGGTGCAGGATGAGTAGTTTCCTCAAATTATTTGTTGTTTTTAAAAATGCAAGTGCAAATATTTCATGATCAGGGAAAACCTGTACTCTGACATGATTGTACCAAAGAAGAGTGGCAAGTAATTTATTAGTTGTCCAATAACACTTCTGAAGGGGTTTCCCCACCACTCCCTGAAGTATTATTAGTACCAGAAATTTCTAAATATCATTTTGGTCACTGGTTGCCACTGTTTGCTTCTTGAAAACTTCCCATGCCGAGTAGCTAATTGTTGTTCTTTGTACTGGTTTTGTTTTTCAATAACCTCACGAGTCAGAAATAATTGTAAGTATGCCAAGGGGTTGTGTTCAACGTCTACTTTCATACCAGATGCTCCAGCAAATGGGAATCTTGGGGCCGCTGCATGATCCATATCAACAGTCAATAGAACACCAAGTTCTCACATCACTGAGCTCAGTCGCAGAATCGTCACTTTCAGTGTCTGATGATGAGTTTTCCCATGAATCACTATCGCTCTATTCTACAACTGATTCTAATTCACTATCGCTGTTTTCTAGCTGGTCTTAAACCACTTTTGTCCTAAAGGGAGACTTTTTGGATGCCATGGATGTTCTCAAGTTTCCAGGCAGAAAGAACGGTAAAAGGGCAGGCAGGGCACTGGCCAAAGCACTGGGACAAAACTGAGGTCTAATGGTTGGACCTTGCGTGTTAGTCCAGCGCCAGCCAGCTGCAGCAGCAAAATTGCAACTGGCTGCTAGATGGTGCTGTGGCAGTTCTGTCCCTGGGACAAATGTTACTATATAGCTTTATCTACTATATCACATACTAGCGTCTTGCCCGTCAAAAATGACGGCAATAAAAACTGAAGCCTGGCAATGCTGTTTGCCACACAATGTAAGCCTCTCCCCCTCTACTTTACTGGCCTTGTGATGAGCGCCTTTGGCGCTCATCACAGGCCTTGCAATGAGCCCCTTTGGAGCTCATTGCGAGTCTCTCCCTCTGTCTACTTCCTCCCTCGTGTCTTATTTCCCCCCTCCTCCCCCTCCCTTGTGTCTCCTTCCACCTCGTCTACCTCCTTTGTATCTCCTGCCCCCCTGTGTTTTTACCTCCCTCTCCCTCCCGTGTCTCTAAACCCCTCCCCTGTGTCTCTTTCCCCCTTCTCCCTCCTATGCATCTCTCCCCCCCCCTGTGTCTCCCCCAACCCTCCCCTGTGTCTCCCCCAACCCTCCCCTGTGTCTGTTCCCCCCTGGCCTGTGTCTCTTTTCCCCTCAGCCCTGTGTCTGTTACGGCCTTCCTCGTGTCTCCATTTACCTCCCTTGTGTATCTTCCCCCCTGCACTCTCTCCCCTGTGTCTCTTCCCCCTCCTCTCACTCCCCTGTGTCTCTTCCCCCTCCTCTTTCTGTGCCTCTTCCTCCCTGTCTCTTCCCCCTCACCCTCTGTGTCTCTCCCCACTCTGTGTCTTCCACCCTCTCCCTCTGTGCCTCTTCCCCCGCCTCTCTCTGTGTGTCTCGCCACTGTGTCTCTTCACCCCTTCCTCTGTTCCCCCCCTCTGTGCCTCTTTCCCACTCTCTCTGTACCTCTTCCCCCCCTTCCCTCTGTGTCTCTTCCTCCCTCACCCTCTGTATCTCTCCCCCCTGTGTCTCTTCCCCCCTCTCCCTCTGTGCCTCTTCCCCCCTCTCCCTCTGTGCCTGTTCCCCCCTGGCCTGTGTCTCTTTCCCCCTTCCCCCTGTGTCTGTTCCCCTCCCCCCCCCCCATTTCCCTCCCATGTGTATCTTCCCCATGTTCTCCCTCCCGTGTGTCTTTTCCCCCTCCTCTACCTCCCCTGTGTCTCTTTCCCACCTATCCCTCTGTGTCTCTCCCCCCTCCCTCTGTGTCTCTTCCCCACTCTCCCTCTGTGCCTGTTCCCCCCTGGCCTGTGTCTCTTTCCCCCTTCCCCCTGTGTCCTTCCTCTGTTCCCCCCCTCTGTGCCTCTTTCCCACTCTCTCTGTACCTCTTCCCCCCTTCCCTCTGTGTCTCTTCCTCCCTCACCCTCTGTATCTCTCCCCCCTGTGTCTCTTCCCCACCCCCCCTCTGTGCCTCTTCCCCCCTCTCCCTCTGTGCCTGTTCCCCCCTGGCCTGTGTCTCTTTCCCCCTTCCCCCTGTGTCTGTTCCCCTCCCCCCCCCATTTCCCTCCCATGTGTATCTTCCCCATGTTCTCCCTCCCGTGTGTCTTTTCCCCCTCCTCTACCTCCCCTGTGTCTCTTTCCCACCTATCCCTCTGTGTCTCTCCCCCCTCCCTCTGTGTCTCTTCCCCACTCTCCCTCTGTGCCGTGCCTCTCCCCCCCCTCTTCCCCACTCTCCCTCTTCCCCACTCTCCCTCTGTGACTCTCCCCCCCCTCTTCCCCACTCTCCCTCTGTGACTCTCCCCCCCCCCTCTTCCCCATTCTCCCTCCCCTCTTCCCCACTCTCCCTCTGTGCCTCTAGTCCCCCCTCTTCCCCACTCTTTTACCTGCTCTTGCGCCGCGTTCTGCGCATGCGCGGCTCGCGCCGCGCTCTGCGCAAGCGCGGCTCGGGCGCAGAGCGCGGCTTGCGCCGCGCTCTGCGCATGCGCGGCTCGGGTGCAGAGCGCGGCTTGCGCCGCGCTCTGCGCATGCGCGGCTCGCTCCACGCTCTGCGCAATGCGCAGCACTTTATAATTGTCTAACTGCGATTCGTCTGAAGCGTGACGACGAATCGCAGTTAGACAATTATAATATGTGATAATAGTTGTCAAACTACGAACCGTTGTCACGCTTTGCGAGCTCGCAAGAACTGCATCTGTCGCAAAGCAAAGTGAGGGGCCACATTTGCGGAATGTGGAGGCTCCCACGTCGGCTGCAATGAGCCAAAGGCTCATTGCAGGCCGCAAATGCAGACCCTCGTAAATCGAGGGTCCACATTTGCGGAGGTGGAGGCTCTATGGTGCCTCACACGCGGTTACAAACACCCACACAAGCGGCCCTTTAACAAAATAGATTTAACACGGAATCACTAAATACGGACTTACACAAAAAATATGAACCGCGGACTTAGAAAAAAAAACATTACGACCTCGCAAAAATACAACCTTAACAGCCGAACCAGGTGTGCCTGAAAACATTAAAAACACAATAAATCCACACAAAAAAGACATAAAAAGCTTACCCACAGCAAGTGGTGGCACCCGGGACCTCTGAAAGTGAAGTTACACCTCAATTTAAGTCCAAATTCCTGAGTTTAGACACACGAAAATCCCCTAAGAGAGAGAAAAAATGTCCGCTGAAAAAAAACAAAACGAGGCTACAGGACCCTAAACACGCAAAACACCACCAAGCACATACGGCTTTTCAAAAAAGCTGTACGAGGTACAAGATATACTTTTATCAAGGACGCTAAATCATCCACAGCCTACAACACAATGCGGAAGTACACAGCTACCCTAACGGCTCTCCCTCGCGCACACAGCCTATTTACACTACACACTGCACGCATTGCTGACACTTACACCTCAGCTCCACAACAGTGCAAACCTACCATGTATGCCGCAGGAACATCAAAACAGAGTGTCAGCTCTTCAGCACAATGCTTCTTGCATTTATTACTTCCAAATAGGTAAAGTATATTAATTTATTAATTATTTAATTAGCATACAAAAATACATATACCCCAAAAAAAAACACACAAAAAAACACTTTCGCAATAAACACAAAAGCCATTCAACTCGCACCTGACAACCAGCCCCCTTGCTGCTCATAGCACACAATGCCTTGCAATAAGCGCAAAAAACAGATCAGCGCCGACCAAACAATAACAGCAAAAGCGCCTATGAGAAAAAAAAAATACAACAACCAACAGCCTCGCAATGAGCACCAAAGGCACTCATTGCGAGCCATGCAATGAGCGCCAAAGGCGCTCAGCGCAAGGCTCGCAATGAGCGCCAAAGGATCTCAGACCACCAAAAAAATGTATGTCTGTGGCAAACAGCATTACCTGCCTTACAATTTTATTGTCCCGTCATTTTTGACGGGCAAGTCGCTAGTATATATTATATTATTCAACTGCACAACTTACATATAAGACTATGGTATGAAAATAATAAACACTATAACACAAGCCGTGTGTGAGTGATGTCCTGCTGCTGTCACTTTAATTTTCAGCACCCTGTGCAGTCACTGGGAGTACCCCACTGACAGTACATACACACACACACAGGCACATGGAGGGGAGTCACACACCATCTAATAAAGAGCACTTAGTCGTATACTGCACACCCTCACTTATATAGTAGCCTGAGCAAACCAGTGTGTGAGAGAAGTGGTGTCTGTGATAGAGGGGGGTATGGTTATTTACTTTTTTGAATTTCCCGCCTGGTTTCGCCTACGCTTGCAGGGAGGGGAACCCGGAAGACGGATGCTGGCATCGGGGCGGAGGACACTGAGGGAGGGGACACCAGGGTCTGGTAGGGACAAGATAAGTGATACTACAGTGTAATCCCGAGTGTGGCTCGGGGTTACCGCTTTTGGTGCTGAAAAGTAACCCTGAGCCAAGCTCGGGATTACCACCAGGAAGGTTAAGGGGCATGGAAAAAATATTTTTCTTTGTTGCATCAGAAAGAAGGCATTTGATAATGGGATAGTGTGTTTTTTTTTAGAGTATTAAAACATATTAAGACGTTTACCTGCTTTTGGGAGATTGTGCTGATATTAACGCTTGGAAAAAAAAACTTTGTGTTCTATGTCCCTTGAGCAGAGTAAATTGTTTCCGTTGTTCAGCAAACTGAATGTGAACTAAAAGTCCATGATTGTGAACAGCTTTCACTTTTTAATTTTCTGAATGT
The DNA here is from genome assembly GCA_027410445.1 of Discoglossus pictus. Taxonomy (NCBI): domain Eukaryota; kingdom Metazoa; phylum Chordata; class Amphibia; order Anura; family Alytidae; genus Discoglossus; species Discoglossus pictus. The sequence continues at coordinate 304,975,626 of CM050165.1, read as the reverse complement.
GAACTGAAGTATGTTTCCAACACAATTGACAGAGTCTGTCCAATGTGGGCTGTCCTGATTAGGAGTCTTTATCTATTGCCTTGATAATGTTAGTTAGCTACCTACTTCCTGCAGTGGCAATTGAAAAAGAAAAACCTACACAGGTCAGAAAAAATTTCTGGGTTGATTATTTTTTCAGCCATGGAAACTTAACAGGGTTGGAGAGAAGCATGTCTGCTGGAAGCTATAGTACTAAGTTCAAATGTTTTCCTTTAAAGGATCACTGTCCTAACAAAAATAGCTAATTGCTTTAATTATCCATTGATCATTAATAAGTCAGATTTAATAATTTATAATAGCAATATTTCATATTAAATTCACTTTTGAAGAAGTATCAGCTGGCAATTGACCTGACTGATAAGGTTATCAAGGAAGATGAGAGAGAGGTCTAAAGACCTTTAAGAACAGTCTAGTTATATAAGGGGCCAAACAATGATTCAGAGGTTGTCTCCACAGCAAACGCTTGTTGCCAAGAGAAACAACTTTTAAATATAGAAAGTCTGCAGCAAATGGAGAAATTGTGTTGGTACACTATGTGGCTGAAAATGTAGCTCTGACACCACCCCTCATTGACCTATAAGTGTGCGAGACAAGCAGCAGCTGAGTAAGCTCTTTCTTATATATGAGAAGAATCATTGCTAATGATTGCTAATTACTCAATGGAGCTACACATAATCATAATGATTGAAACAAGTTGATGGAGGCTGAGAACACAGATGATAATTTAAAATGACAATTGTAAGATAGAAGCAGAAGAAGAGGAACAAGAAAGCAGAAGCAATAGGAGAAAGAGAGGAACAGAAGGAGAGAGGAAGAGAAGAGCAGATGAGGGAAAGCAAGAAAGGAGCAGAACACAAAATAAGCACAGAATGGTAGGCAAGAGAGTAGGAAAAAGGGAAAACATTGAGGAGCAAGAAATGGATAAAACATACTTGGTCTTGCCAGAAACCTAACCAACCCTGAATCCTTATCCAAATGCCACTATACCACTTTACTACACTCATACCAACCCACACCTTTCCTCTGTCCACACCTGGAAAGGGATAAATACATTATTTTTATTTTGTCCGACTCTATGTGACCCTATGGACCACTGCACAGTTGTGTCTCGTTGTGCTTATACATAAGGTTTTCTTGGCAAAGATAGTGTGGGTTGCCAGTTCCTTCTCCAGTGCGCCGCAATTTGTCTGACATCTATGCAATGACCTGCTAATCTTGGGTGACTCTACATGATAAAGCTCACAGCTTCATTGAGGTACACAAGCCCCTTCACCACTACAAGGTAGCTATCCAAAAGGGAATGATTAATGTAACAGCACTGATTAATCAGTCATTTTTTATGTGTTTGATTTGAACAAAAATACCATAATGGAAGCTGCCCAAATGTTCTTGTTGCGCAGTCATCCCCTCTGCATTTGTATACCCAGACACACAGATCTCAGCAGCTTTGCAGTGCAGAGAGGGTAATGTGCCTCTAAATAAATGCTTTGTGTTCAGTGGTGAAGGGGTTAATGTATATATACCCTCTAGAGTGAGTGGCATTTTTGTAAAGAACGTGTTAGCTTTGTTGGTTAAACTGTTCCATTTACTGAGCAAATAGTCACACCACACAGTGTAATAATGTCCTCTCCGCTGCTCTGAGCCTGACTGGCAGATATGGATGGGAATTGACGTTTATAGCATTTGTGTCACCTTGTACAGCTTTGTTCTGAACAAATAATACGTATGTAAGAGGTCAGAGCTTGAAGTCAAAGGAGCTTTCTGCTAGGCATGATCGATAGCCCACACAAATGGGGGCTACGGGTGTTACAGCAGATTGCAAGAAAGTCACAGGGAGAGTCTTCTTTAAGGGAATGATTTCTCAGATTTTTTATAATGATGTGTTACAATAAAAGATTGATGTTAAAAGGCCATTTTTATGTTCAGAGTTTCATAACTATATAGTGAAGATCAGTATAATCATATTTTTATGAAAATATGCACCAAACCATTTTTTGCATCATTTTAGGCTGTCCATCCAAGTTGTTCAGTAATGAAGCAGCTCCATACTTTACCATAACTGATGGGAGTAAAACCAGCCTACAGATGGCTTGCATTTCAGTGTACGATTTCTCATAATAGATTAACATTTATCACAATAAATTGAAAATTTACTGTATTTATACTGATCTTTATATCTGTTTTGCAAACTGGATCAGCAATGTGGTTCTTTATGTAAAAAATAACACTAACATAACCAAAGTAAATTTAAAGTAACAAGACTGATAGTGTATTGTATTAATGTAAGTAAGTTTTCTTACTAAAGATCTATTTTTTTTTACTACAGTAAAACTAACCAGTAACTGTAGCTATTTAGTCCTGAATATGGCCCTTTCATTATAGGAAAATGTTTTCTACATATATCTATTGATATGGAAAGGTTATATGAACAATAAATGCAGATACTGTATATGAAGACTCTATATGGATATATAATGGAGATACTTTTAATTATTCATATTGTATAGTACTTCATCCCAAGTGCTTTCAACTGTTAGAGGGTTTATGACAGCAATGGTTGAATTGTTATTTTGCCACACAGATACAATAGGCATTACAGGCCCTGCCCAAGAGCAATGATTCAAGGGCACATGGCATTTTTATTCATAGTAGTGAATGAAGTTATGTAGCAACATGGTGAAGGTCAATAATACATTGGGGTATTGTATGGAGATATAGGAGGAATTATAGGGAGAGTTTATATAGTGTTATATTAAAAATGACCCAGGTGGTTACATGGGGCAATAGCATTAGATGTATGAAGATTATGTATAAATGTTTTTATATGCGCACATTATGTGAAGAACTTGAGGCTCTCCTTCCAACGTTATCAGCCATCCCAATGTTGTTGTTTAGCCATGGTTAAAAACAAGGAGCTCGGTTATTGTTAGATGTACGATTTACTATGTGTTTCTCTGTTTAATGAATACAGTAAATTATATTGTATATTATATATTGTATGCTATACAGTTTTTTAATGTGTTTACTTGCAGGGAGGAAGAAATGTATTTGTAACAATTGAGTTGTTATTTTAATTATTCATCTGGTGTCATAGACAAAAATAAGGAATTGTTATCTGTATGAGGCTGGCTGATGCAATTGTTTAACTTTGTGTTAAAAACATAAGGATAAATGTGTGTTACATTGAATTTCATTGTTCATTTCTATCTAAAAGCCTGTGTTGCAGCAATAAAGCCATAGATTTGGCACATTACCGGTAATCAGTAAGCAGTAATCACTACAGTGGGAGATAGAGCAGTTGAGATTATGCCAGTATAAAAGGGAAGTTATGACAAATTAAGGGGCAACTTTACGTAAACACATATGCTTATATTTAATAGCCCATTACAGTAGTTCAAATAAATGTATAAAATATTTAGCACTTGCCTTTTATTGCTAAAAGACCCTCGTATGTTAAGTAGTGCTGAGGACCACAGAACATGAATATACCAGTTAACAATTCAGCTGCAGTCTGATTGGCTGTTTAGCTAGCTCTTGAACATATGACTCAACTCACAGAGCTCAGTGTCAGCCCCAAAAAAAATATTTTATATGACAGCTTCCACTCTCCACAAACATGGAGGAGAAACTGGCAAACTAAGTGAATTCAATGACTTTTATATAGAAAACTAGCGAATTGCCCGTCAAAAAATGACGGCAATGAAATTGTAAGGTAGCTAATGCTGTTTAGTGTGTAATAATGAAATATATAATACATTAATAAATGAATATACTTTACCTATTTTAAAGCATTGTGTGGAAGAGCTGTGAATGTGTTTTGATGTTGCTGCAGCATTAGTGGTGTGGATCTGCTGTGTAAGCGTGCTGAATGTGTGCAGTGTAACACTGTGCGTGCGCGAGCCCAAACCGTTGTCGTGTACTTCCGCATTGGCGTCAAATGGCGAGTAATGTGTGTTATACGTTTGTATCGGAATATCCGTAGGTGTTTTGTGGTGTTTTGCGAGTTTCTTGTGGTGTTTTGCGAGTTTAGAGTGCTGTAGCCTCGTTTTCGTTTTGTTCGGCGGCCATTTTTTCTCTCGCTTCGTTTTTTTTTTAGTCTCTAAACTGTTTTATTTGAAGTAAAATCGAGGTGTAAGTTGTATTTTTGAGGTGCTGGGTGCTCCCTCTTGGTGTAGGTAAGTTTTTTATGTATGTGGTGTGTGTATGTATTGTGTTTTACATTTTGTAATGTTCGCGAGTTGCGTCCGAGTGTTGCGAGTCCGTAATGTGTGTGAACGTGTGTCGTATGTTGTTTGCGAGTGTCGTAATGTGTGTGTTGTACTGTTTGGGTTGCGACGTGAAGTTTGCGAGGGTCGCAGTTGCTGGCAAGGAGCGCCTTCGGCGCTCCATGCCAGCAACTGCGGCCCTCGCTTTGCGAGGTCCTCAGGTGCTGGCATGGAGCGCCTACGGCGCTCCATGCCAGCAACTGAGACCCTCGGGCAGTGCCCTCGCTACGCGAGGGCCGCAGCTCGCTAAGCGTTAGCAACAACTCGTACGCTCACAACTATATATGTGATTAATCTTCTCTAAGAATAATCACAATAATCTTTAATACAAAAAAAATGATTTCAGGTGGAACTTGCCCTTTAGTATTTCTATTTATTACAGTTATAATTTAATTTCTCCTGCAAAAAAGAATTCCATTGTAGAATTAATCTGACCACTTGGCTCTACGGTAGATAATATGTGCCAGTGTGTGAACTACTCAGCACGTGGCATGGAACAGAGTGCCCAGTTCTATGAGTCTGAGGCTTAAAGAATTGGACACAGGGTAACCACTTAATAAACAAATGTATCTCTGTAAAAAGCTAACGAGGGTAATCACTGTCAGGCTGTCCCTATTAAGTTTGTATCATTATAGACTTATATAATGTGATGGACCATGTTTAGACGGTCCGTTTCCCTTATTCAATAGTTAGGAGATCTCATTTCAATCGCTAATTGAAATAGTATATAATCCTTTTATTTACCAACTAGTAACTTGCCCATCATACAGTGCCTTGCAAAAGTATTCACCCCCTTGACTTTGTACCTGTTTTGTTACATTACAGCCTTAAATTCAATGTTTTGTTAATCTAAGTGAAATGAGAAAAATATACACATAAAACTATTTTTTTAGAAATAGTAATGAAGCCCATAAAAAGCTCTGGTGCAACCAATTACCTTCAGAAGTCACATAATTAGTGAAATAATGTCCACCTGCGTGCAATCTAAGTGTCACATGATCTGTCATTACATATACACACCTTTTTTGAAAGGCCCCAGTGGCTGCAACACCTAAGCAAGAGGCACCACCAACCAAACACTGCCATGAAGACCAAATAACTCTCCAAACAGGCAAGGGACATTGTTGTTGAGAAGTACAAGTCAGGGTTAGGTTATAAAAAAAAAAAAAATCCAAATCTTTGATGATCCCCAGGAGCACTATCAAATCTATCATAACCAAATGGAAAGAACATGGCACAACAGCAAAACTGCCATGAGAAGGCCGCCCTCCAAAACTCACAGACCAGGCAAGGAGGGCATTAATCAGAGAGGCAGCACAGAGACCTAAGGTAACCCTGGAGGAGCTGCAGAGTTCCACAGCACAGACTGGAGTATCTGTACATAGGACGACAATAAGCCGTACGCTCCATAGAGTTGGGCTTTATGGCAGAGTGGCCAGAAAAAAAAACATTACTTTCAGCAAAAACAAAATGGCACTTTTTGAGTTTGCGAAAAGGCATGTGGGATACTCCCAAAATGTATGGAGGAAGGTGCTCTGGTCCGATGAGACTAAAATTGAACTTTTCCGCCATCAAAGAAAACGCTATGTCTGGCGCAAACCCAACACATCATTCAAAGAACACCATCCCCAAACATGGTGGTGGCATCATCATGCTGTGGGGATGTTTTTCGGCAGCCGGGACTGGGAAACTGGTCAGAGTTGAGGGAAAGATGGATGGTGCTAAATACAGGGATATTCTTGAGCAAAACCTGTATGATTCTGTGTGTGATTTGAGGCTAGGACGGAGGACCTTCCAGAAGGACAATGACCCCAAACACACTGCTAAAGCAACACTTGAGTGGTTTAAGGGGAAACATGTAAATGTGTTGGAATGGCCTAGTCAAAGCCCAGACCTCAATCCAATAGAAAATCTGTGGTCAGACTTAAATATTGCTGTTCACAAGCACAAACCATCCAACTTTAAGGAGCTGGAGCAGTTTTGCAAGGAGGAATGGGCAAAAATCCCAATGGGAAGATGTGGCAAGCTCATAGAGACTTATCCAAAGCGACTTGGAGCTGTGATTGCCGCAAAAGGTGGCTCTACAAAGTATTGACTTTTAGGGGCGAATAGTTATGCACATTGATTTTTTTTTCTCTCCCTCTGCCTCCCTCCCTCCCTCTCTTACCCTCACTCTCTCCCCCTCTGTAGTGTGACAGCTAGTGAGTAATGCCTGTGCAGAGTGCATTTCGCAGGCATTAACACAACTGTAAACTTTTATAGTGGATTCATATGTCCCACAGAAGCGTTTCCAAATATGGTATAATTTAAAATTATAGGTAACACAGGCACTCATTCAATTTAGAGTTACCGTATATAAAATGCATTTACTCAGTGTGCTCAGGTTCAAGAGGATAAGTGACCTAATCTGCAGTTAGTTAGTATTTTGTGGCTGTGCAAATTCAGTCTCTTCAGTTTAAGCTGTATCCTGTAACATATGAAGATATAGGAGAACGAAATCCATCTCATCTCATTTAATGTAATGTTTTTATACTTCTATACCACTTATTTTTCATACTAAAATGCTGCAATATTTAGAACATGATATTTCAAATGTATAACAAATAATACAGGGGAAAAATGGTTCTCTAACACTTCAATCAAAGTTGTGGAAAGAGTGTAGTAAGGTGAGTTTCAACCAGTTGATGGAGTGGTAGTCCCCAATGTATTCACTAATCTATTGATAATGTTTTTCCTACCAACCTATTGTATCTCTAGTAACTGTGTGTGCACTTGGGGTGATTCTAGTAAAGTTACCTGTTACCTCAATGATAATAAACATTAGATCTTTATACACTTTCCATTATAATACAGACCCCCAGTCTAGTTCCCATTTCCAAAGTACATAGTTAGACCCGATATTTGAATCCCCCCATCACCCACAATCAGGAAGGAAGGCTAAAAACTAGTTTTTTTTGTATGTAACTTATAAAAGGTAGAAATGTTTAAAGCTTTATGCAGAAATATCGCACTCTCCTGGTTTTTCATCTCTATTTCCCCATACAAAATCATTGAAATTCTGAAATCATTGATTGTCATTAATTTAATTTAAACTTTCTTTTCATAAATTAAACAATTTGCATAAAAAGTTACTCAACAAACCAATCACGGTTAAAGTAAAATTATCATATAAAAGTCTCACTGAGGTCTCCTGTGAAATGAGTTATCCCTAGTTTGGCAACAGTTTGGAGATTTTGCTTCATTGTAAACAAAATGGTTCCAAGTCATTAAATCACCTGCTCCATGACTTAATTCAGCCGATATGACATATCACAAAATTCAGTTATGTTCTACATATCTGTATGTCACAACACTTCCAGTTCATGCATTCATTCAGTGCTGTTGTTACTTTCCAGTCCATTTGTATCAGCACCTCCATTTATTTATATTGACCCATTCTAAAGATTGTCTGTTTGGGGTTTTCCTCATACAAACAGCACCAGTGAGAGACCAACATTGAAAATAATCTCTTGTTCAAGTTCACATAGTTATTTTAAAATGTACATATCGTACCCTGGACAAATTTCCATGAGATCTCTTAACTTAAGGCACATATAGTCTTTACCCCACAACCCATTCAGTATAAATTTATAAAATAGAACTTTGTATCATATAACGCTTCTCCCTAAACCTGCCAGGAAAAAAGTACAGTACATTTAAATAATTCACAAATGTCCATTTTGACATGTAACAAGTCTCTTGGCACAGACACTAAAGGATGCTGACCCTTTTTGAACAGGTTAAGTTACTATGAACAAGTTTCCACATGTTCATTAGATCATCTGGTAGTAGTTTATGTACCACCAACATACTCCGGAATATACATGGCTCCTTGTTCATCTTGCTGTTCTTATTTTTCACAATGCCAAATGTTTTGAATCCTGGATGCCCAATAGGACTGACCTTTATGACCTCCAAACACATGCCAAGGAAGACATCATCAATTGGATAGAGTTCCAAGGTCTCTGATGCTTTATACAACCTGGGTAGCAAGGCACCACTCATGATGAATCCTCCACCACCTGCATATGGAGGATAGAATGTTTTGTTGTACAGGGCAGTGGGAATATAATACTTGTTCTCCTTTTTGCGGATGGGCCGAGGTTTTTCCAGAACATCACCAACAAAGAGATCTGGTGATTGTTTACCATCCAGATATTCCAAGATGTTATTAGGGCTGACAAATACATCATCATCCCCCTTGAAGATGTTTTTAACACCATGGCAGTAGATGTTCATCCACTTTAGGAAGTGAACCTCTTTAAGGGTCAAATTGAAGAAAGAATCTAGGAAATCCCACTGCAAAATGTCCCCATATATAAGGTTCTCAAACTCAAGGAGTTTCTGGTAATTTGCCCGCTCCTCTTCCTTCATTGCTGTCCCCAAAAGAAAGAGTGTCCTCACTTTCTTACCATCCACCTCCTTATCTTTGCCCCAGGTTTTACGGATGACATCCCTCCTGTCATGCTGAGTGATGATCGATTTTACCACTATCAGCAGCTCAATGTCCCCGCTGCATTTCTGAGGATTATTAATAATCATAGGGAAATATCTGCAGTGGCGATACAGCAAGAATTGTTGGAAGTTTGGTTCCAGGGTCTTGAACCAGTCCATCTTGGTGAGATTCCAGTTGGCTGTGCAGTTTAAGGAGTTGACGTCCCATTCTTTAATGCTATTATGCGGGGTAGGAATTTGCTCTGTAAACTGCTTCCCTTTATTAGGTGACCAAAAGCCATTAGGAACTTGGTGAGTGTCTCGTTTTTGAGCATTGATGAGCCCTTGCAGTCCTGAACTCTTCTGTTCTCCTATACTATAAATTCCAGGAGCCGTCCCTCTTTGCAAGATGGTCAGTGCAATTACCAGGCAGAAGGAGAAGCATAAGCTTTTGTAGATGGTCTTCTTCCTAATGACACAAAATACACAGTGTTATTTCTCTGTAATATCAGTTTGACTTTATAACAAATGAAAAACAGCAAATAGGAGAGAGCAGTATGGAATGAAAAGAAGGCAGCAGTATACAGAGGTTTGTATGCATTTATACAAAAACAAAGCATCATTGACCTTCCAAACCCCCAAAAAGCAATCAGTATCAGTAATATATAACATGCAAAGCAAATGGGTGGATCAATGGGGCGGACTTCAACCTACATTTTAGACTACTATAAATGTTTTTTATACTATTCCAAAGCAAAATGTTTTAAAATTTAGCCTTCAGTTATACTAAACTTATGTTCGTTGTATAAACAACTTCTTTACATGTTGTTGATTTTTCATATAAATGTAGGGTGCAACTGAGATAAAAGAACCTCTCTAAAATCTGGTTAACCCATCCACTACAGGCTCATAATAATATCCAGCTGAGGCTATATTACATAGCCCTATGGAACATCACATATAAACTGCATTTTTAACAGTTTCCAATAATTTGCATATATATTTCCTTTTTTAAGGGAAGTTATTTTTGTATTTTTACTGGTATTTCTGACTAGAATTTGAAGCCTAGGCATGAATGGAACAGTTATGTTGATATGTATGTTAAGTGTCAGGCAGCTCTGGCCTAGAGAGGGCACAAGGGGTTAAAGTGTCCAGTGTTCAACACCTCCAGGACGCCCCTCACACACCCGGCTCAGCACGTTTACATTTACAGAAAAGCTTCTTCAGTTTCGAGGCAATTAAATGGGGCTTTGGAATGAAAGACGTCTTTCTCCTGGGCAGGCAGTGAAACGCTGGCCAGGGAGGGAAGGGGACAGGGGGAATCAAACTGTGCTTTGTGAGAGCAGCTTGGCACAGGGATGTATGCAAAACACTAGCACATAGATACATATGTATACATATGTGCATATGCTAGAGATAATAAGCACTCAGCAAAGATCTCTGAACTAGCTCAATGCAAACAAGTCTTACCGTATTAAGAGATAGGACACACCTTAAATCAGGAGTTGACAAATTTACATGAAACTTAGGAGCAATCCAGGTTAGTTAGGAGCCAGGCTATGGATTATATATAGAAATATATGTATAATAACTAAAAAGGTAGGAGCTAGTGGTTACATTTTAGGAGCCATTGCTCCCTGACTCCCAATATTTGCCAAACCCTACATTAATTATATATGGATACCATATATTTAAACATTGTGTTTATATCATTGCAGTGAGAGTTGCCAATAAATACATTATTATAATGTAAATACTTGTCAAAGGTATTGTAGTTTGTAGAAAATATAATATTATAGGTTTTCTCCTTCGTGATGCCTCCCCAGGTTCTTGCATTAGTTTATAGACCATTTCTACTGAAGGAGAGAAATCTAACTATAAAAAGATGCTCAGTGGACTGTATCTGTGTCCTGTGTATTAAAAGTTAGTAGATTTCTATAAAAATACACGGCATACATGACCCCAGCATGATCCACGTGGTGTAGGCCTAACTATGGATAAAAACACACACAAGTTGTTTGGCAGTTCATTGGGCCATGGCGTTTGTCAATACCATTATTTTAAAAACAACCAAAAAGTCAGGGGAAAGGAGGAGCCTTCCAGTGGTAGCCACCCTAGGCCCGCTCTCAGGGCCTACTGTTCAGATACATCCATACCACCATAGGTTCCAATGACCCCAGGTAACTGAACCTTGCATCACCTGACATATGCAGCACACCACTTGCAACACATAACAACCAACATTATTTAGAAAATCCTGCCATTTCAATTGTATGCTACCACCACAAGAATCACTCACTCACACACACCACAGTTACACAAGAGGTTCCGCATTGACCCTGAACATTCATTTATCTGTATTGTAATCACTTTTTCCCAAAATACTCATAACATGCAAATTTAAGAATGGACTTTGATTTCATTTTGCAATATGCCTCCAATAAAAGTCTCTGTAATCTTTAGTGTGGTGCGAGCACACATGTAAAGATTAAGTGTATCATCTTCAGCCTTAATATGCACAATTTATCTATCACCCCAGGGGACCACACCCTTACCCTTTAGACTGTAAATTTGCAGGTTTTCAATCATGTGTACATTTGATTTTAAGCTCACAAACAGGGCCCTCCATTCTTTTACAATGTGTTAAAATGTTTTTTGATTTGTACTTAACCGCTGTATGGCGCGTACAGAATATGTTAGCGCTTACAAATAAAGGATAATAATAATAATTAAGTGAAGTGGAAGTTCTAATGTTTTAAGAATGATAATGAATGTAAAATATTTTTAGAAAATAAATAAAAAAGGCAATCTTTAATTTTTAACTATTTAATTTAGTGGAGGACGGAATTATTTCCAAACCTTATTAATCATAAGTAAGGGACGTTGGATGCAGATTATACCTGTAGTCTACAGCAACAGGATTAAAAGCAGATGTAACTCACAATAGAATCATCCACCTAGGAGTAATTGCACACACTGCTAATGATTTAAATGCTGTATTTACCTATTTATTGCTTTACCTTGATATATTAATCTCTGATTATGCTGTACGGTGCCGCAATGAGGCAGCTGCAAGGAAGTGATAGCAGATTGTGTCAAAACATTAAACCATACAGGGGTTAAGTACAAATTAAAAAAACAGTTTTAACACATTTTGCACTTAAAATCAAACGTACACAGTGCTTTCCCTAAAACACCGACACATGACACAAACTTACAGTCTAAAGGGTAAGAGGGTGTGGTACTGGGGGGTAATAGATATATTGTGCATATTAAGGCTGGAGGTGAAGGGGAAAAACAACTAAGATTCCTCTCAAAAGAATACAATTTTATTCAAAATAACTTTAAAGGTTGTTCATAATGAATGTTATTGCTTACAGCAGCTGCACCAAATGAAATAAAACTGATGCAGTTATGTGAGATCCATTTTAACCCTTGTTAGTGAATGGGGTTATTAGGATTTACTTTGATAAAACCCATGACTAAGCTGGATGCACTTGGAGAGGAAGAGTTCTATGATAACCCCTATGTCCCTCTCGCCAGACTGCTTGCGCTCATTTCCTCTGCTCCTGCCTCACATTCCTGTCACATTCTCCACATAGAAATAAAAAGTTTCTGATCTCCGGACACACTGACTTCCTGAAGGATAGAGTGGGCTTATCTACGGACTGAAGGATGACTGCTGAGTTCTGTTTTTTTGGGAACTTGGGTTTTAAGCCGAACAAATTTAAATGATAAGAAACTGGCAACAGAAATTCTTCCCAAACAGCAACCGTGTTAACTGAAAATGTTAGATGCCAGAAAAAAGTTAGGAGCCAGGGTCTCTAAGCTGCCTGGGTTTATCTAGATCTGCTCTGCTGTATTTCTTGATGTTTACAGTGGCAACATGCTGCCCCAAGCTAATGATACACAGCTATGTCCCCATTATCTCTGTCCTTCCATACACAGCACCCTAAATGCATTAGCTTTCATTCCTCCTTCATCCTCTTTGGTAGGAAGTTATTCATAGAGACGCTATGCAAACAAACTCTTGGTGCCCAGTCAGGGGGCGGTCCTTTATGTGAGCTAATAGTGGGACTTGTCTTTTTAGTCCAACCAGATGCAGTGTTGGAATTTCAAATTAGACCAAACAAAAACAGTTTCCCAACAACCACAAATTCTGCACTCTTGAGATGACAAGAAAATAAACTAAACATGGTAAATAAAGGGCTCAACAAATACAAAGTAACTAGGTAACAAAACCTGTGACTTTGGCTACTAACATTGTTCGTTATGATAAATGATATTGCTGATGGACACCTCTCTGAATATACATCTTCCTATCATTTACAGCTACTTATCCTTCTGTACAAATGCATATACATTTATCTGTATAATCATCCATATCTATACAAATGTAGCACAAGATAGTTCACAAAAAACATGACATCTACAGAGAGATAGTTGAGAGGTTATTATTCATAAATGGGTAGGAAATTATCAGAAATGGTAATTAGTTTATGAAACAGTATTTTTGGACACGCAAGCCTTACAGTTTACTTTCCAAGGTGTCTACTCAGGCATCTTGATCCCCCCAATCAGCAGGCAGCATCAGGGGAGCAATATTAACCCACTATTTACCTGCTCTTGCTTGCTCAGTCAATCTCCTTGCAGCTTTCTCTCTGTATGTCAGCAGCAACATATAGCACATATCAGTGATACACTACATATCCCAAGCTGCTTTTCAGCACAAACAGGAACTCAGATTGTATTCAACGGTTTCAGCTAAACTGATTGGCCAAAACAAATCTTTTCAAATGTGATGCTAAGTTAACCTGGGTTTGGAGTGTGTTAACCCTAATGTTCAACTGTCAGACATTACAAGAGATTTTGTTGGCTTCAATGTAAGTGTTTACATGTTTTTGGGGGGTATATTTTCATGCATCAGATGCATTCATAATCCAGCAAGCTTACATATCCTTTTAATAACTCCAAACCCAAACAGACTGTCTTGTTGAGGCTTAATAATAATGTTATCACAGTTTCCATTTCCTTTCAGCAGTGCTTAGGACAATGAGAGATATTGGGAAGGGAGACAGCAATGAGGTTAGCCATGTTTTTATATTTAAATCAACAGTGAACTAAAAAATAGGTCTAACATAAAATCCATAGTTAGGCCATACAAACTTATATTTCCACATTTCCTTTTTAATGTCATTCTCAGTATTGACATATTACAGAAGCTCTACGTTTATGACATCACTCACACAGAGACACTGACAGATGGACGTTTTAAAATAATTTTGCTAATATGTTTATAATCTTTTTATGTACATGTAAATACGTATCAAAGTTATTTCCCATGTGCTAACTATCTAGCCAAATAAATATAAAGCAAGTGCAAGTTATAAAAATCAGAAGTGAACAAAATAAATAAATAAATAAATAGCGTTTGTGAAAATTCACTAAGCCTATGCAGGGGCGCTATGACACACTCCCCTATAGAAACAACAGTCTACAACAATCATAATCACAGCTCCTGTGATACTTAATGAATGTATAAGAATAACCACAAAGCTACCACACAATCATATCCTACCAATTAATAAAACATGCTAAACAAGGTATAAAGGTGTAATACAATTAATAAAATACATACTTATTTCTCTTTAACTTTGCAAAATATACAACAGATATCATATTTTGTGCTAATTGTTTTCATTAGCACTATAATTACTTAATTTACTACTTAAATAAATTTGCATTATTTTAAGAAAACTAAAATATTCAACTTTGTTCAGACATAAACATTATGAGACACAAGCAACCACTCACATGCACAGGGAAGAAGATACATACACATGGTCACAGGCTGACACAATCATGCAAATTAACTCAAGCTACTTTACAGTTAGTGAACAAACAGTGAACACAACTATGAAAGAATGTGACGGTACGAAGTGAAAACACCGAGAAATTAAAGGGAGCCTTTTATGGTGATTTTGTAACTTTGCCAGAAACTGATTTTTAAGTCTTTTCTCAGGCTAGCACAAAAATAGAGCAAGGGCTTGCTTTACCATCTTGGCTAGTAAGGAAGTTCCTTTGTCATAAACGTTATCTCAACCTTATCTCCTTGGAGTTTAAATGCACTGGATTGCCCAACAGAGAAATATTTAAGCACTGGCGCAGTGATGGAAAAATGTGGTTGAGCAGCATAGATTACGTTATGACTTTGCACTTCTGAGAGGATTCAGATTTCACTTATGAGTTTGGAGAAATGTTTATTACTAATTATCATCTTAAAGTTAATGGAGTCAGTTGTGAAATCATCTTTTCTATTTACATATTTGGAGTTAGGCTAATTAATTATTTAAATAAATAAAATTATATAAATAAATATTTTTGCCATTTTGTTCTCCAAATATCTGTATTAACAGGATATAAAGGATTGCTGATATATCCAGGTGTCTACCACCTATATTGAAGTCATAGATTAACGACAGAATGTTAAAAGAAAAAATAATAAGTGCTTTAATAATTTTAGGGATCACAACGCCGATTAAAATTAAGTAGTTTTTAAAAAAATCCAGGATTGGACACACAGTTTAAAAGAAACACAATCTTTGGAATAGGATTACCTCCTTATAAGTGTGAATAAATCCTTGTTACATATCACACATTAGTGGGGTGAATCTATTCCACCATGCAGTATTGCAGTGTTGTCCAACATTTCTAATATTTTTTTCAAGTCCTGACATACATACTCACATGGAAACACACACATATAGTCACATTTACACACACATAGGCACAAAAACACAGACACAAACACACAACTCCTCACATTATTTTAAACATCTCCAAAAAACATCACTATCTTACACAAGATGCATCTAAAATGCTAATCCACTTTCTCATCAAGTCTTACCTCGACTATTGCAGCTGCCGGCCTCCCCATCACCCGTCTCTCTTCACTCTAATCCGTAATCTACCAAACTCTCCTCTCTGTCAGTCACTCCACTGGCTTCCCATAGCCTCCAGAATAATATTTTAAATCATGACCCTAACATATAAAGCTCTCAACAACACTGCACCTCCTTATATATCTGCTCTTGTCTCAAAATACTCTTCCAACCATCCTCTTCGCTATGCTAATGACCTTCTTCTATGCATCTCTCTTACCACCTCCTCTCACTCCCGGTTTCAGGACTTTAATCGTGCTACCCCTATTCTCTGGAACTCCTTGCCTCGCTCCACTAGACTATCCTCCTGCCTCAAAACTGAACTAAAAATGTATTTGTGTAAAGAAGCTTATCACCTCTAGCGTTAATATGCACAATGCATCTATCACCCCCTGTATCACACCCAAAGGTTGTCAAGATTTACGGAAAGCACTGTGTACGTCTGATTAAGTTAAAAAAAAAAGGGCCCTCCATTCCTCTGCAATTTGTTAAAGTTGTTTTCATTTGTACTTAGCCCCTGTACAGCGCTACCGAATATGTTGGTGCAATACAAACAAAGGAGAATAATGATATTGCTGGAGGCACTTTCACAAGGTATTATGCAGAGATATGAGCAGTGTACATCGGTGAGTGGTTTGTATACAGAGGTATGACATTCCTGAGGTCAGAAGGAAATATAAGCTATGCAGTACAGGACAACTACCTGATGACAGATACACAGATATGTGTGTGCATTGTAGTATCCCAGGGAACAGATTAGTATACAGTTATGCAGGTGGATTCCTATGGACAGGCTATTACACAGAATGAAGAGCTGCGCTAAACTGGTGCAACTGCATGGGACCGGCTTGTAAGTGAGTTGTGTCAGTTTAAATGAACATCAAAAGCAGCTACTTGTAGTATGTAAAGGAACATGGAACACGTTAGTTTCAAGCTTTTAAAAGAGCATGTTTCAAACATTATAAAAGTTACTTTTTGCATGAAATAATTGAGTAAATCCTATTTAAACTTAATTTGGTCTTTAGATCTCATTGGCTGGTAAAAGGCAAGCCCCGAACAGGAGTTAAAATTCAAAATACGTTTTTGTGCTCTGAGACCGTTTATTTAAAAAACAAAAACACACTGTGATATATTATCAAATACTCTCTGTCTGATGTAACAAAGAAAGACAATCATTTAATTTCCTTTAAGATGGACACACCAAGTTATGGCAATTGAATTTACCTGACTAACTTGCATGCATATCCATAAGGAACAATCCAACTTGGGCACACTTCCTCATGAATTACAAGCTTTCGTCATCATTTGCATAAATCCATCCCCACCCTACATTATATTTTTTCCTCCCCTACTGGCTAAAGAAAAACTTCAAAGAGTTAAAAAACAATTAAAATATTTGCAGTAAATGCTGGACACATTTGTATTGCAAATAATGTTGATGTGTGATAATCATCCAGGATCCAGGAGTATAACTACCCCATAAACCCCTAAAACTATGCATCCCCACCCCCAGTAGCCAATAAATCAATGGTAATTTTTACACAGAAAGGAAATAGTGGTCATTGTACAAATGTGAATGTTCCCATTGCCCGTCCCGCTTTATCTCTGTATCACACTATTCTCGGATTGCTAAGTGACTCCTGACAGTGACATGTTGCAAACTCTGGGTTTCATAGTCTTTATAACTAACCAGATGTCATAAATAGCAGCTTCACTTTGGGTGCCAATTTGAAGTAATACAAACTAAATGCAATGTCTTATCTGAAAGAAATGTGATGTGGAAGCACATGACTTATGAGTGCCTGGATATATCACCACTACGTGACCTATATTATGTAGCCATCAAGAGGTAAATGCAGGAGCAAATATTACAAATTAGGGGGCAGTTGTACACACTGGGGATAATCATATATGTATCACAGATCTAAAATCAGAGCCGGTGAGTGTCTTTTTCCAGGTATACACAGCCGTTGGTGTAGGAGTCTACAAAAACCTGGGGGGATAATTCAACCCTACTCCCAGGACAGGAAGTAGGGGCAAATCTACTGCCCGTGCACCCAGTGCAATGCCCTGTAGCCCTGCTCTGCCAGGGGGGTGGGGGGGATGGGGTGACTGCATTGCTGCAGTGCCCCTCAAAAATATTTTTTATTTCCATGTTTAAATTCTCAATGCACATGCCCCCCAATAAAATTAATATATATATATATATATATATATATATATATATATATATATATATATATATATATATATATATATATAGTAATGCATGATCAAATTGAATCTATTTTTTTGTGTTTCCTATTCATTTAATCTATATGAAACTGTATTCCTAATGTAACACTGACTAGACTGCACTACTACAATGCATGCACCTGTCTCACCTAGACCAGGGTGGATACATTCCAGCTTCTTTACGGATCTGGGTGTCTAATCCCATCTTTAGAAATACTAAACAAACAGTAGTCACACCTATTGCCAACCATAGTGTAACCTGTGCAAATTGTGCAATACTTCACAGATTTAGTTTCTACCCAATACCAGTGAAAAAAATGCGCTTTTTGCATGCTATTTTAAATATCAATTTACATTAAAGGTACCTACCGAAAGTATGATTTCCAGTCATTATAACGTATAATTACTGTTAGATTACAGTAAATTAAACTAACCTCATGGCATAATGTAATCTGTTTCATAGCTCATTGTCACTTTGACACCCACTTGAAGTGCCCTGGTTGTGGGTTAGTTACACAGCAATGTTTGCTATGTGTTACACACAAGTTGGTCTGTCCAAGTAGATTTATTACATGTTCCTATATAAAGGTGGGCTAGGAAACAGTAACAACTGAACAATACCATGATGTGCTTTAAATGACCAGATATTCACAGCTACATAAGATACCCCTGTAAATATACTAATTATAATATGACTGCTGTGACATTGCTGGATCACATTGCTGTGGATACATTCACTAATATTTTACAACAAATCTCCAATTATAATCTGACTGCTGTGACATTGCTGGATCACATTGCTGTGGATACATTTACTAATATTTTACAACAAATCTCCCTGGAAGCCCATGGGATTGTTTGCTAAAAAAGTCAATAAATGTAACCAAATCAATGTAATATAAATCAGATACATATATAGGATCTATCCTATTATATGTCCGCACGCATTTGTGGAAGCTCGTTTGCATCCAGCATCCCAATCTAGATGTCCAAAGTAGGTAGTACACCTTAACCCACTAACCCTAACCCCCTAAACCTCACTTCCTAACCCCAAGCCACTAACCCCCTAACCCTCTCTTCCTAACCCTAACCCCCTAACCCTCGCTTCCTAACCCTAAACCCCTAACCCTAACCACTTACCGGGCGTAGAGACACAGCTACATGGGTCGTCATGATGTGTCTTCCACAAATGCGTGCGTACATATAACAGGATAGGTTTATATATATATATATATATATATATATATATATATATATATATATATATATATATATATATACATACACACACACACACTTGTTAGGTAATATTTAGTATCTCTTACCATACAGTATACAGCAAGACTTAACAAATCTGAGGAGCCAAGGAGCCATGGCTCCTAAAATATTACTGCTAGCTCCTAACTAGTTATTATACATTTATTTCTATATGCAGTATAACCCATAAACTGACTCCTATAATTTGACTGGCTCCTGTGTTTCAGACATATTTGTCAATCACTGGTATACAAATAAAATAACTGAGTTTCACATTTATAAATATAATACAAGTCAAAAATCTTGAGATGTCTCTCTCTATGGATCTATCTTCCATACTGGGATTTCACATAAAGCCCCTGGCTGGCATTCATAAGTTTACTTTACAGAGAGATTGAGAAATATCAGAAAGCAGTGAATCATTAGTAACTGATTAGTAACTCAATGTATTTTTACTAATAACTTCCTTATCTAATTTCAAGTGACTATTTGCTACCACACACAGGTGTAAAATAAAGTCTATATTATATTATATTATATTAAAATATGAACAAATTATTTACAAATAATAATCGAAAAAAGCATCTTGGAAAATATATATGTCACTATTCAGAAACAGTGTATAGACTCAACATTACATAAAAACTATACCGTAAACTATAGATAAGAGCTGGATATAGAGTATTGAAGGTAATAGAACAAGTTACAAGTAGAAATAAATGAGAATATAGCTGAGCTGTGATCCAAGGATGAGAGACATAAGAGGGTACTCACCAGTTATACATCATGAGGATCTGCCTGGAGTGGGCTCAGGAGTAGAGAGCTGCTGCTAGGATGTGTAGGAGAGAGTGACAGAGAGTGAGTGTGGGACAGGGAGAGAGGGGTGCTGGGGAGGGATGGGAGGGACTCTATATACCGCCCCCTTTTATGCTTTAGTGTCCACCAAATGCACAGTCCAGCCTCTCTTATCCTCAGGTACTGTAACCCATTGGCTGCTGGAGGTAAAGGTGACACTCATATAAAGCATATATCACATTACCTGTACAATATTTTATATTAGTAGGTATTTGGGCACCTTAGTGTCTCATATTTAGCAAAAGATGAGGCACATATTTAGATTCAGCACATAGCACAGAATATTACCATGACAAAGTATAATATATAATATATAACTATTTCGGAATATATTTTTGTAATGAAGAATTTACTGTCTGATGTATAATCAAGAACAGGTTCATATCTGATTGAAAACGATACTATGCATGTATCTATCTACACTAAGGTGTATATATGTATATATACACACACACACATTATATATATATATATATATATATATATATATATATATGTACATATATACACACACCCACAAATAGAGAGAGAGAGAGAGGAAACTATCATTTTTATTGACTATAAGAGCTGACAGACAGATCACTGCTATTCACAGAAATAGTACTTTGTCATTTGTCAATGACCATTGAGAATCTGTAATTGTTTTAACACTTCAGCAAAGTAAAGTGTGTCATTAAATTGTAGGGTAAGAGAGCTAGATAGTGGAACACTGGCAGGGTAGTGGGTGTATAGAGTGGGCTATTACATATTTACATATTTTGTTTAGAGGAAGAGGGAACAAGTCTAGTAAGAGAGTCTTTAACCTAAAGGGTCACCCCTAATCCCTATAAATCTTCACCAAAACAGTTCCAGACTAGGAGCCATATTAAATTCCAGCCTGTAGGACGTGAGGGCAGCGTGCTTCAAATTTACATGGCTATTAAATTAGAAAGTGCTGTGAGCTACGAGTGAGAGAGGCTATTTTGTAAACCAGTTCTCGGCCGTCGGAGTTGCATGCTTGCACGCAAACAATTAAGCAATCTCGTAGTTATAGGTTCAGATGGAGCCAATGGAAAGAGAGATTGTAAGCGTTAAGTCACTGAAAAGGGGAGGGTAGATTTCGAAGTCCTACGTACGTCATTTACAGTTTGCGATCGGACCAACAGGCTAGATATAATGCAATATTAATAAAGCACTAAATATGATATTGTATTACATGCGAGTTACAGTATATGTCTTAATACATTGATTTCAGGGATCGATATTACACAAAAACTAATAATGAAATAAAAGTATTTTTCTGGGCCGATTTGCGGGCTTGAGAATGTTGTACTATTAATTCTAAGACCTAACATCACTTGCCCTTATAATAAATGTACAGTAGAGTGTTGTTATTTACATTATAAGTGCTACGTATTGTACTTTACCCCCCTTGCAAGTGCTCTAGAGCACAATTTGGTCTCTGGGCTCCATTTGCGTGTTATGTGCTTGCTCGCGAATGACCACGTTGCACTTTAATAGCTGAATTGAACAATTATCGGTTACGTGCATGACAGATCAAAGGATTTATTGCGTGAAGTTAGACGTTGCTCTCCACGTAGCCTATGCTCGGCCGTCCTGAGTGTTAACATGCAAAGCCCGCTGTGAGCAACGTTACGAGGCATCTTAGCACGCAATTACCCCTAAGATAACAGTTACCAGCTACATGTAAACACGTAGCTCCAATTTAATGAGGCTGTAGATCGACACTGAGAAGAAATTGTGTTCACCACCACCCTGGGATTTCACTGTGTGCTGCTAATAATTCATGAAGGAGTGGTTGTGTGTTTCAGTGATATACCTTCTAGTTCATTCTAGAGCTCTGCCATTAACCACTTTATTCTCACCTTTAGCATTGTGTTAATTGAGTAATATGTTCAGGTATGTTACTTATTTTAAGTTTAGGGCAGATAACTCCCTCATACATGACAATATTTCAAGAGGCTAAAGAACTATACACCAATCTGTAATATTGATGCTTAATTAATATTACTGCAGCTTCAGAAAGGTGTAAATATATTAGAAATTGGTGATCTTGCATACAGCAGACACACTCCTGAGATTTCTCTTTTTCTTAGAACCTTCTTTGTTACATAATAATTTACTTTGAAAAAAGACTTTAGTCCATCAAGTTCAACCTTTTTAGATCTCCTCTGATCTGCAATACGCAGATTTATTGTTAATTGATCCAGAGGAAGGCAAACAGAAAAATAAAAAACCCCAGTGCAACTTTTAGGGAAAAAAATGTAAAATTCCTTCCTGGCCCCAGATACTGGCGATCAGATTCATCCCTGGATCAATACTCCCTCTCTATTTATCCAGGATAACTCTTAATGCCCTTTTTATTTAAAAATATATCTAATCCCTTTTTAAAGTTATCTATCAAATCCGCTGTCACCACCTCCTTTGGAAGAGAATTCCACAGATTAACCACTCTTACTGTGAAGAACCCTTTCCTTTCTTTATGGTGAAATCTTTTCACTTCTAACCTCAAGGGATGTCCTCTTGGCAGTTGAAAACCTCTTGGCACAAAAAGTTCCCTTGACAAAGCTTTGTATTGTATACCCTGGATATACAGTCAGGTCCATAAATATTGGGACATCGACACAATTCTAATCTTTTTGGCTCTATACACCACCACAATGGATTTGAAATGAAACAAACAACATGTGCTTTAACTGCAGACTTTCAGCTTTAATTTGAGGGTATTTACATTCAAGTCAGGTGAACGGTGTAGGAATTACAACAGTTTGTATATGTGCCTCCCACTTTTTAAGGGACCAAAAGTAATGAGACAATTGGCTGCTGAACCTGACTGTATTTATATAAAAAGTACAGTTACAGTTGTAGAAGCATGCTTAAAATGATATATATCAATACATTTTGTTACATTGCAAATAAATAACAAATTACCGTATATTTTCTTTACCATACTATAAGAATTTAAATACATTGAAAACATTGAAACAAATAGCTAACAAGTTCACAAATATAGGTTGCAAGCAGCTTACCATACAATGGTAGTGTAGGTTTCCATTAGTTGGATGTTGGCATTGTCTTGCCACCACTTAGTATTGAGCTACTAATAATGGTAGGGTAGGTTTCCATTTCCTGGACGTTGGCGCTGTCCTGCCACCACATAGTATTGATCTACTAATAATGGTAGGGTAGGTTTCCATTTCCTGGAAGCTGGCGCTGTCCTGCTGCCACTTAGTATTGAGCTACTGAGTAGTTACTGCAGAGTTACCATCACCTCCTGAGTAACTTGTTGGATTCATGTAGATGCCTTGCATCATTTCAGCAAAGATGACATTTTCTATAGTATTAAAACATAAGAAAGGTGTAAGACTATATTGAATATATAAGAAAGCAAATGATCACATTGGCCAGGGGTAGTCAATTACTTTTTACAATATTCACCAATGTCTGAATGTCTTAATTAAGTCAAGGTCAGAATCCATTTTTCTTATGGATACATATTATAATATTTTACTATAATTGCATTTAGAAGGACATTGGAAGAAAGTTTACATAGTGAAGGAGACTTAGAGAAATACTATCATTTACCTGCTAAATGATTTAAGCCTTTGGCAGCTTCAGTTGAGATATATGATGAACTTAAAAATGTGTATGTGTAACTTAATAATAATGTAATAGTGGTCCAGATGAAAGGGGCAGGAGGTCCTGTTTCAGACATGTCCACTTATGCTGGCATAGGTTTGAAGATGTTACAGTAATTCTGAAATAGAAAATACAAGATGGCTAAATTATTCCTGTAACTATCACACTCTGCTTATACGGGACCAGAGATCCAGGTTTAGCCAAGCTTAATATATCTTTTTTTTATTTAAATTAACAGATAATATATTTCAGTAGAGAAATCTTGCTTGCAAAATTGCATTTTAATATTTTGTGTTCCTCCCTAACATACTAGCTTTCATCAGTGTATTATTATTATTGCCACCGTGTGGTAAAAAAACTGACTAAACAGACATTTTATCAATAGCTTTGTTATTGTTCTATTTGTTGAACAGCACTTAGAAAGACAGGGGAAGCAAGGGACATTCAATTTGAGGGGATAAGAAATTATTATCTATGCACAATTCCTTACTATAGTAAAGACAAATATTGTTTATATTGATGTTAAGTAGTTGTATTTTTACATTGCTGGATAGGGACCCTGTAATAGGTACTGATCGTTTGCCCTTTGTTACCACTCACCCATTGTTTAAGGTGCGTGAACTGTTGTCCCACTGAGAAAACTTGTGTTTCAAGTTCACTGGTCATATGTGGAGCTATGTGAAAATAAAGGTAAACAGTGGCAGGGTTAAATATAGAGCAGCTTCTGTTAAATTAACTACATGGACCATGGAAACCAGCCAACTTCAACATGGTATCCAAAACATTAAGACACACACGACTTCCTCTTGTTTGCTTGTTTGCGCCCAGAGACTTCGCTACTAGCTGAAGTACATATAGTCTATGAGCTGCATTGTTATCTTATCTTAATCTCTTTTACTGGGCAGAAACATAAATACCGGTATGTCAATTATCCGGCTTGGATTGCAATTTCAGGTCCTGGCTTTAAAGGTTTACTCACTAAGTATATCTATTTTTAGGGACACTGAGGCTTCCCCAAAAAATACATGTTGATAACATTCTATAAAGAAACCTTAATTTGGGGGTATATATATATATATATATATATATATATATATATATATTTCATCTGGTAATTTGCTCCTGTCTACTTTATCTTATGTATATGCATTGAATTCTATCATATTACTCTCATACACAACTGGTCAACAAGCCTATACATGTACATATACAGAGATGCAAATGCAAACATTCAAAGGCATTGCACTAGCAACGTTAGGCATTCTGCTATGCCTTGAAATGTGCTACCCTAGGCCAGGGCCTTTTGGGCCTATGCAGAAGCAGACTAGTGGGCCAGACAGTGATCTTTGTTTGTGTTTTTCCTTTTCCTCAATGCCCATCACACAGTTTCACGGGAAACATAATTAGGATGATCTTGTCCAATAGAAATGAGGCAAGTGGGCAATTGTATTGAATACACTGGGAGGAGCAGGTAAAGAAGTGGAAGTCCAACAATACTGCATTATCAATGGCCACCCCCTGTTGTTTTGTTTATATGTAAAACGTAGATACTTTAGCTTGAATAGTTTTTCTGTTTCCAGCCAAATTCTGAAACAGAAACCTAACATAAGATCTTTGTTTTTCTAATTGTGTCCAGGGTTTCCATAAGGAGGTTTAGTAACTCCAACAGTTATGCCCACAGGCAGTTTACAAGCAAGTGTACTGCCTAGAAACTTCCAAGTGACCAGGGGTAGGAGCCAGAAGAATTCTGGGGGGATACAGCTCATTGTATGCACAGGCAGTAAAATAGCTTATATATACATACATACAAACATTGAAAAATCTGGCGGGGATTTGACCCCCCCACCATCCCCCCCAGTTCCTACACCCATGCAAGTGACCCTCACATTATCTCGCTGACTCTCCAGCAACCAGTTTGACAAACTCCTGCCCTGTGTGTCATATTCATTAAAAAAAATCTTAAAATAACCATTTTATTATTAATTGAAAAAGTATAGCACCATATTTGAGTAGGTATTGTGCAGTATCATGTTAGCCAAATAAGAACAGAAAACTATTTGAATGGTGATGATACCTTTTATTGGCTAACTTCGTAGGACTGAAGTGCAGATTTTGAAGTTTATCTACTCCCTTTATCCAAGTCTGCACCATTTTTATCTGCTTTTATACGTTTTGTATACTGCTTTGAAGAAGGCCTAGGAAAACCTAATAGGGCTACCATTCCCCTTTCTATTGAGAAATAACCTCAACCACATAGCCCAGACATGACCATGGCTACCCACTGTGAAGTATAATTGCATATATTAGATATAAAATCATGCAGTGTATTGTTCTCTTTATAAAAAACATTATGTTCTTCAAACTAGCACACAGTAAATATAATACTTCAGTGTTCCTTTAAGTATCTAAAAATCTGAATGTACATAATAAAGAGGTACTATGGGTAGGTGATACGTTGGCATCTCTCTCAACTCTGAAATATATTGCATGCTACTCTGGAAGTGTAGGTATATGGTTGACATTGACTAAAATAACACATCTAATTAGCAATATTAAATTGCACTGCTTTTTTTTTTTTTTTTTTTAACACATTTTAAATTTGTTAACACATTTCTGCAATCACCATATTTACAGAGTTTTAAGTGAAGGTGAAAACTAGGTGTGGACATGCAAATGAGCTCACTCACAATGCTGCATTCAGTTTACTTTGCATTTGTTTTACCTGGATCTATGTATGTGATCTCACACCCACCCTCTCACCCACCAAACCACTTCTTTTATTCCCCTCATTGTTCTCTCCTAGTATCCAGGACAAAAGTAAAAGGGCAGGATATTTCTGTTTGGTTGTATTTTGACAATGTGATGTGTTTACTGTTTATGATGGGAAAGGAGCGCAGCACAGTGTTTTAAGATCCTTTATAATGATACACAGTTTAAAGAGACACTGGCACCCAAGAACAAGTTGGTTTCACCTTAAAGAGCTTCAAAAACTGTTGGGCCTATCCTGTTTTGTGTTCGCCGCTGTTGAACAGCGCCGCTGACGACTCTTGGAACGCGGACACGCTTGCATTATTAGGTAGTACACTTGCGCCATCTGGTAATCTGCTCCTGTAGTGTAAAAGCACATCTAAATGAACCCAAACAGCCTAAGCCACTAACCCTAACCCCAACACCCTAACCCTCTAACCCTAACCAAAAAACCCTAACCCCCTAATCCAAACCCGCTAACCCCCAATCCCCTTGTGGCCAGACAAGGAGTGCCCTACAAAAGTACTCAGAGGACCAAAAGCCTTACATTGTGTGGCATTACCTTCCTTACAATTTTCTTGCCGTCATTTTTTGCCAGGCAAGTCGCTAGTTACGTATATAAACCAACACCTTTGAAAGTCTTATAAGGTCTGTAAAAAAAGAAACATAGTTCCATACCTATAATAATACTATAAGAACATTTAAATGTAACAAATAGCAGTGTTGTATAGAACATATTGTGAAAAAAGGAATTGTGTCAATGTATGTATTCAGTGGGTTCTCTGGTGGCACAGTTGTTAGGCTGCAGGTGCTTTCACCACAGCATCCTGGGTTCAAATCCAGTCAGGGAACCAAGAGGTCACCCTGGTAAGTAATTGGATGGGAGACCACCTGGGAATACCAGGAGTTGTGGCCCACTGCCATGAAAACTAAGTGGTTTAGCATGGTGTGTTGTCCATGAGGTCACGGAAAGTCGGACACAACTGAGCGACGCCATTTACATGTATTCAGTCTTGTTATATATGTATATGTCTTGTTATATAACTGGAATGTGACATTTAATTAAAACATATTTTACCCCCAAAATTCATTGGTCGTGACTGCTGCTTAATGAATGTGTATATTTAGTTTAACATATAAATACACTTAACTGCAGAGAAGAAGCAAAATGGCCATCTGGTGGGTGCACTTCGATTAATTTAGCTTGAGGATAACGTTACGTCAGGCAGCCTTAAATTCCATAAATGTGTCTGACCCTACCACATGCACTGGAGGGCTGTGGCATTTATATAATACTGTTTCATAAAGTAGTAAATATTATTGGATAGTAAAGTAATTATTGTCATAGATGAAATGAGATTAGAAACTAACTAGATGAGATTATAAACATAATTAATATTTTTTGGAATATAAATTCAATTTTGGGCTTACTTTTTACTGTTTAAGAATATTATATTTTAATTTTATAACAAAGCAACATATCAGAATTTAAGTATTTGCAATACAGACTTGTAGTATCAGTCCTCTGGTAATTTTTTTTTTTTTAGTAAGCTAGAGACCCAGAAGGGGACCAGTTCCTTTTGTATATCTGAACCTGTACCGACTCTCACTCCAATACAATTCTTGCAAAGAGTCAGAGGGAATCCGGCTGCTAGTCCTGAAATGGGACTGGTACTCTCTCCTTGGGACCGGCCAGGGCTTCCATACAGTTTTAGACATATGGGTGTTCATTGGATTCAATGGAGGTTTTGAGCATTGAATAGAGTCAAGTATATCTCAGTTGGTGGTAACTGTCAAACAAAGGATCAAAGAGATATCAGTTACAAGTACTTCATCCCACTTAGCCTTTCTTTGTTGAAATAAACACCTGAAAATAATATTTATAAATAACTTAAGGTAATGTAATATGTAATTAATTTATTTTTATTATTATGGGACTATTAAAAATGAAAAAAAAAAATTGCCGCTACTTCAGTGAGTTAAAATTGATAATAGAGGATATGTTTGATACTGAAATTATCAGCTGCAAGACAATTATAATGTCAGATTATCTCACATTTATACTGTTAACAAGAAAAGCATCATTATGGCATAAAATCCAGATTTTCAATATGTCATATTCACAGACACTGTGACCATATTTTAAAGATAATCCTCATATGTGCAGAAACTGCTAATCATAGGATTATATGGTTAGTGGTTTTAAATAATCCACGTCAGTATCAAAAAACATAACTTCAACTAATAAAAACAAAAAAAGTGAATTTAGAAAAAAAAACTGAGATGGAAGGAGAGGTTTAAGGAAGAAGGAGACCAAAACAAATAGTTAATTGCTGCATGAGCAGTTCACCAGCACAATATGCACTATATATAAATACATTGATACAGGCAAACCCAATGCTTTTCAGACTTCTGCTACTCTGTGTTCAATACATTACTGCAATATACTTGTTGTTTCTTTCAAGAAAAAGGGGGTTGCCAGTGACTTGTTGCTTTCCTTAGTCCTTCCTCTCCTCCAGAGTCCCGACGGCTACCGTTTCACCCCTACACAGGTCTTAGTCACGGGGTAACTGACACTGATTCAGAGCATGTATTTAAGCTACCGGCACTTCCGGGTTCGCGTCAGTAGCGTCAACACGTGACGCAATGACGTCATTGCATCTATTGAATGAAAAAACTTTACTTAAACTTGTTGAGTGGCTAGTACTCCCGGGTTTGCATAATCTGTGTCACGTGACTAAGTAGTGGAGATTTTTTCATTTTTAATAGTCCCATAATAATAAAAATAAATTAAGCAAAGCATTGTGTCCAAAGCACTAGGGACTCCAGAGAGTCAGTATTCATTGTCTAATGTAATATGTAATATTAACTTATGTTTGTTTTAATTTTATTTAAACAGTACGTCATCCTCCATCAATGTCCAGTGTTCTTTATAGTCTTCATAGAATTGAAAGGAGATTAGATAACTTTCAAATTGAAGTATATTTGGAAGCTCTAAGAAGAACTGTGACACTATAATTAAGCTTGGAAGTAGAGATTTTGCGAACAGTTCGCCCGCGGACTATTCGCAGCGATTTTGGCATGTTTGCGTTCGCAGCGGACGGCGAACACATGCGCTTTTGGGTTCGCCCCCTATTCTTTATCATTGAGGAAACTTTGACCCTGCACCTCACAGTCAGCAGACACATTCCAGCCAATCAGCAGCATGCACTCCCTTCCAGGGCCTTCCATCTGAAGGACAGCATACATTTTAGAATCATTCTGAAGCTGCATTCGTTGTGAGAGGACAGATAGTGTAGCTGCTGGAGATTTAATAGGGAAATAGATAGCCAGGCTGTGTATTTAGCTTCCACTACAGACCTGAAGGACTCATCTGATATCTGCTGCAAGGACAGCAACCCAAAAAGCCCTTTTTGGGCTAGAACATCATTTATTTTATTTTATAATGCCTGCCTGCCTGCCTGCCAGCGTGTGTGTGTGACAGGCTAACACCTTACAGCTTATATTGTGCTCAGTGAAATAAAACAACAATTTTTTGACTGTAATAGATTGAATAGCAATTGCCTGCCTACAGGCGTGTGTGTGAAGCCTATTGCATCTACTCTGCCAACTTTTGCCATTGCACAGTGATACGTCATATCTGGTGCAACCGTAGTGTACAGTGACATAAAACAACACTTTTTTGACTGTAATAGATTGAATATCAGTTGCCTGCCTACAGGCGTGTGTGTGAGGCCTACAGCGCCTACTCTGCCAACTTTTGCCAGTGCACAGTGACACTCATATCTGGTGGCACCTTAGATTGCACGCGCAGTGCCCCAAATTTGAAGTAGGAGGTCCGACCAAGCATCTTTTTCCATCCCTCTGTTCCAAAAATCAATGCCATATACACGTCCCCTAATAGTGGACGTAACAGGGATTAAACTGATAGGAATAAATAGTACAACTTAATACACCACTCCTATTTGGTGGCACATTACATTGCACGTGCAGTGCCCCAAATTCGAAGTAGGAGGTCCGGCCAAGCATCTTTTTCCATCTCCCTGTTCCAAAAATCAATGCCATATACACATCCCCTAATAGTGGACGTAACAGGGATTAAACTGATAGGAATAGTACAACTTAACAGTACACACCTTATAATAACGCAGACAGAGGGAACGCAGAGAGAGGAGTCTGAAGAAGGAGCCCTTGGTGGCTGGGTGGAGGAACAGACCTTCAATGACATCAGTGAGGACAAGGAATGGGACATGGCTAGCTTGGTATCCAACCTTGTGCAAATGGGGAGTTTGCGGTTGTGCAAAGGGACTGTTTGCGGTTGTTTGCGGTGCATTAAACGGGGAGATTGGTCTGTTACTGTGAAGCGGTTGTAACCCTTACACTACCTGATCGATACAACATCATACCTGATGTTTTAAAGCATGTTATTCCAAACAATTTAGGAATATTAGGTGATTTATGCCCTTTATGGCTTAAAACCAGACTCTGCATCAACTATGTAATTTTCCGTGGGAGTTTTGCCATGGATCCCCCTCCGGCATGCCACAGTCCAGGTGTTAGTCCCCTGAAACAACTTTCCCATCACTATTGTGGCCAGAAGGAGTCCCTGTGGGTTTTGAAATTCGCCTGCCCATTGAAGTCTATGGCGGTTCGCCCGTTCGCGAACATTTGATGGAAGTTCGCGTCCGCTGTTCGCGAACAGCAAATTTGATGTTCGCGACATCACTATTTGGAAGTAGACTAGGAAGTTGTCAATATTTTAGTGTTATGAAAACATTATGTATGTCTTCACTGTTTATATAACTAAGAGACATACTGAAACATCCATGCATACACTCTGACTGTTGGTGTACCTTAAGGTTCAGCCATGGGCCCCTCCTCTTAT
Source organism: Discoglossus pictus (assembly GCA_027410445.1). Classification (NCBI taxonomy): domain Eukaryota; kingdom Metazoa; phylum Chordata; class Amphibia; order Anura; family Alytidae; genus Discoglossus; species Discoglossus pictus. The sequence goes on along the minus strand of CM050165.1, from coordinate 304,944,289 downwards.
CCATCTATATATCTTCTCTTGGTTCCCTAATTAAATCTTTTTTATTTTGGTATCATCTATATTCCAACGACACTCAAATCTACCTCTGAGCACTAGTTATATTCCTCTCTCTTCTAGCATGAATTGCCAGCTGAATGTCAAGCATATCCTCCTGGATGTCTGTCTGTCAACTCAAACTCAATGTGTTAAAGACCGAGCTACTTAACGTCCCACCCTCTTTCCACAGCTTCCACTCCTCACATATCTCTCATTGTTGACAATGTCATCATCTATCCCACCTACCAGGCATTTTGTCTTGGGGTTCTACTAGACTGCCCTCTCTTTCATTCCTCACATGCAATCAATCAAAAAGTCTTGTCATTTTCACATAAAAATAATCTCCAGAATATGTATATCATATAAACACAACTACATTTCTAATCCATTCTCTCAACAAATTTCACTGTAACTTGCTCCTTGCTGTCCTCCCCATCACCTGTTTGTCTCCATTCAATCCATAATGACCTCCTTCGCTAGACTCATCTGCCAAAATCAACACTCATTGTCTTCATGGTGGCTCAAGATATAATGTTACAATAGAGGGTGCACCTAGGGAAAAGTAGGGATACATTTTAAAGTTTAGATAAAAGATATACAGTTAAAATCATAGATATTGAGTTCACTACTACTAGCACAGACAATATCAAACTTCCAATTATAACTACTTACTAGGAAATTGCCCGTCAAAAATGACAGGAGTAAAATTGTAAGCCTGGCAATGCTGTTTGCCACACAATGCGAGGCTATGGGCCCTCTTAGCAACTTTAGTGCTTATTGCGAGCACCACGCTGAGCGCCTTTGGCTCTCATTGCAAGCCGCAACTTTCCTGCTTTTGAATGATCACCTTCGGCGCTGCTTGCGAGCCCCACGATGAGCGCCTTTGGCATTATTGCAAGGCTCTCACCCTGTGTAGTTTAAAGGCGTTGCACTTGAGTGTTACTGTCTTGGGTTGTGTTACTGCCTTGGGTTAAGTGTTACTGGCTTGCGTTAAGTGTTACTGCTTAGGGCTAGTTTTTATGTCCTACAAGCTAGTTTTAAGTCCTTTGGGCTAGTTTTACGTCCTTCGGCCTCATTTTCGTCAAATTTTGTTTTTTCAGCAGCCATTTTTTTTTATTGCTTAGGCGATTTTCGATGGTGAAAAAATGGCAAGTATGGCTCAAATTAGCTTGCAACCTCACTAACAGGCTCTCTTACTCTCCCACTGTGCTGTGTGTGAGTGTGTAAGTTAATTTGAGGCATATTTGTTGTTATTTTCAGGTGTTTCGAGTTCTGTGGTTCGGCCGTTAAAGTTGGATTTTTGCAAGGCGCACAGTGCATGTACGGGTTTTGGTCCTAAGTCGTATGGGTCGTAAGTCCCGTGTGCGCCACTGGTGATGAGCGTTCATTGTGAGCCCTGGTCACTATAGCACTTTAATCAACATTAGCACTTTTCCAAGTTCAATTTTGCACTAATAGCACTTAGCACTTTAGTTTGTATTCTCCTAAAGAAGCAAGAGCAAATAGGAATTATTTAGATCAAAGAACAAGACAAGGAATGATAAGAAAGGCCCCAAATATGATCAAACCACACAAAAGGCTAAAGAAAAAGTTAAATTCCTTACAAGTATTTAATTTATCCAAATTTCTTGAAATGTATCCCAAGATCTTGAAAGCCTTTTGGCAGAGAATGAAGACGTCCAATTAAAAGGTCCATTTAAAAAATGGAAAGTAAAAAGTAAATTTACTCCAACATTATCCATTAGTCCAAATAATAAACTATTTGTGTTAACCATGGAAAGAGACCTTGAAAAATGAATTCCAAAACTTCCAACCTAACCAAAAATGAAAAAGCAGCTCTGAAAGAACTTAGAAAATAATAGAAATAATTATTACAAATGCAGATAAAGGAGGAAATGTAGTCATCCTAAACAAAGATGACTATAATAAGGAAAATTATATATATTTTTTATAACACATTTTGTCATTTATGAGTCTAACTCAAGATCCTACAGAACAATTCAAATAGGAGCTACAAAAATGAATATCAGGTTTGGAAGACAAGGTCATCAGTAAACAGGAAGGCCAATAGTGTCTGGTATAAACACTTTAACAGAAAACTCAAGTAAATATTTGGACTCTGTCCTATGAGAATTTGTATCCAGTTTATCATCATATGTAAAGGATACAAAGTATGTACTATTTAAACTAAATGAGATACAGGTAAACAAATACACTATATCGGTCTCTCTAGATGTGGAATCTCTGTACACGAATATCCAACATAAAGGGGGTTTACATGCAGTAGAATACTTTCTACAAAAGTAAGGGTCCCAACATCAAAATCATACATTTTGGGATTCGTGCTAACCCATAGTTACTTTGCATTCTTGCGAATTTATGCTTGGGATGGTGGGAGGAACAAGTGGTATTTAATGAGACAATGGATAAATATACACAAGACATGGATCTATGGATTCGCTTTATAGATGACGTCTTTATTATCTGGCATGGAACCACACAAAATCTATGTGAATTTATTGCGAAATAAAAAAACAATAATATGGGACTTTACCTATTTCAAAAGTAAATTATACTTCCATAACCTTTTTGGACTTGAAAATTGAAATCATGCAGGATAGCAAATTAAAGACTAATACCTATAGAAAACTAACAACTTACTACACGTAAGTAGCAGCCATCCCAAATCTCAAATTAAGCCTATTCCAGTAGGTCAATACCGAAAAGTTAAAAGAAATTGTTCCAATGCTCCTGACTTTTAAGGTAAAGCAAAAGATCTTCAAACTTGCTTTATAGAGAGAGGGTACAGCAAAAAGTGCTCAAAAAAGCATACTATAGAGCCAAAAATACAGAGATAAAAAAGAATGATGATGTTGTAAGATGCATTGGGACTTACAATAACCAATGGCCTGAAATAAGGATAATTTTCAACAAACATTGTAACATACTACTTGATGACAAGGATTTGAAACCATTCTTTAAGGATCATGCTCAAATCACTAGTAGGAGGTCTACAAATCTTACAGATTTACTCTCCAAAAGCCATTTGGAAGTCAAGAAGAAGAATACATGGCTACAAAAAGGGCGGTTTTAAATGCCAATCTTGCAAGGTCTGCACTTTTATTAAACCACCAAAAACTGACAGAAGGCATTATATTTTTAATAACTTGTGTGTTGTGGGGTTAGATAATTTGGAAAAACGTGTAGAGAATTCAGGCATTGTGTCCTAGAAAACATATATAGCGTCCAAAAAGGCTATGGCACATTGGTTGCCCAATATGTAAACCAAAGTACTCTCAAAGTACTCTCCTTCCTGGCCATTGACCATGTTGAAAAAGCAATAAGAAGAGGTGATGTGGATAAAGAATTACTGAAGAGAGAGGCAAAATGGATCTGTACATTAAAGACAAAGAAACCCTGGGGACTTAATGATGGTTTTACATTCTTTCCATATATTTAAATACATTCCATTCCAATATTGAAAAAATAATATTATCAATCTGTAACATAAAGAAAGAAATAGAAAATAAGAAAAAACAAAAACATTAACCATAATAACAGTACAGAGTTAAAAAAGAAAAGGAAAGAGAACATTCTATTATAAAATGTATCCCCTTATAAAGTAATATTATGTGCAGTGAAATCATATTCACATTTCTGAAAATAATCAATATTCAATGATAGAAAGGTACAAGTTTAGTAGAGGACGAACAAATACCCCTAAAAATAGTACAATGTAGAGACAACAACACATAACAAAATATAAATAAAAAGACAAATACATTAATAAATATTTCATAAATATTTATGGTGATGAAATTGATAACATTGATCTATAATGGATACATCAGGGAAAACTCAGTCCATGCAGAAAACCATAACTATAAATACTCTCTATATTTATGTAATAATGTAAATATTGTATATAGAAATGTATAAATATAGTGAAGATAAAATTAAAGATTAAAAACATTGATGGAATTAAACTTCCAATTATAACTACTCATATTTATATTATATAAGGTCACTATAGCACTTCAATCAATATTAGCACTTTTACAAGTTCATGTTTTGTTTGTTTTTTTGCACGAATAGCACTTAGCACTTTAGTTAATATTCTCCTGGTCACTATATAATTAATAAAGTCTGTACCCCCCAAAAAAAATTCTGAGCAATTTGTATGAAAACAAACTCTAGAGAGATTAATTGAATTCAATGCATTTATTAAAATTGCACCAAACAGATTTCATAAAAGTGATTCTCAAAAACACGTCTTATGATAATATTCCACTTGAGCCCAATACCTGTGTCTGTTCATAAATTGTTATGGTATTACTATTTTAACTGAGACTTTAATAAAAGTTATGTTTTAAAATTATTCTCTTTTGAGATTGGGAATTAGAGGTGTGCCCTATAAGGGGATCTTTTCTCTAAACTTTAAGATTTAACCCAATAAAAAAAAACGAATTAAACTAAAAAAACTTACTAAAATACCCACTAATTACACTAATTAATAAAACCCACTAATTTAAAACATAAAAACACCCACTGATTACAAAAAACTAAAAAAGCTAAATCACAAAAATAAAAAAACATACATTACAAAAAAGAATTACAAAAATAATACAAGACTTACAATAAAAAAAAAATACAGCTAAAGTAAAAAAAAAATTAACTTGTAAAAGAAACATTAATTAATAATAGTTACCTACCCCAAATGATCATCCAGCGATGATAAACAATGCCCTGGTCCTCACTCTACCCTGGACTAGGCGTGCTATCCATATCGATTAAAGAGGGTTCAGTCCTCTTCTTTCTTGATAGAAGCCCATGTTTCTTATCTACTGGGCCAGGAATGGGCCCTCTATCCAAAAAACATCAGCTCTATAAAAAAAAAAAAAAAAATCCAACTAATGGAGTTCCTCCTAGGAGGAGCTCCCCTGCAGCAAAGGCAGGTTATCGCTGTTTTAAATTTGATTTTTGAGTTGTCTGATTGGTTAAAATATGATGGGTGTCTATTTCAGCCAATCAGAACAGGTTGTTTGGATTTGACCTCTGCTCACTGTAAATTTTGAATATTTTGGACCAATCAGATTGCTCAGATTGAGGGATCTAAAACCTGAGCAATCTGATTGCTATAGACCCCCATGGTATTTTAGGAATTAATTATTTATCCATGAGGTTCTGTATAGACACCAATGGTTAATAGGACTTAATTATTTATCCAAGGGGTTATTATTAGGTGCTGCAGGGGTACTATAAATAGGGGCTAAATATTTAAATGGTGCAGGTCTTTTAAAGACCCGCTCGTCTGGAGGGGGTTAATAATTAAATGCTGTGAGGGTCCCATCTGGACCCCCAAGGCAAGATTAAATATTTAGGTGCTGCAAGGGTCCCAATATGGACCCTATAGCATAGGGATTAATGTTAGGTGCTGCAGGGGTCCTAATCTGGATCCTGCAGCATAGGGATTAAGGTTAGGTGTTAGGTTATGTGGGGGTCACCCACATAGAGATTCATTTTAAGTGCCTGGGGGTTCCTGAGTAGGACCCCCATCGCAAGGGTTAACTTAAGGTGCAACAGGAGTCCTGTAAGGACCCTGATGCACAGGGTTAGCTATATAATTGTCATGGGGTTCTCAACAGACTGGGTAGGTGGATGATATTTCAGGAGGAAAGGGGGCAATCGTGCAGTGAATGGAGAAGGGGATCATCTGGGATTCCCTCCACTGCTTGTTTCAATGGGGGGAATCCCGAGGGATTTTCATTAGCAAAATCTCATTAGGGCACAGCTTTTCTAGCAAAACCTGAGCCCTCTGACTTACTGTAAAGGCTTGGATTTACAGGATAAGGCTATGATGAGTAATATTGTGAGTGAAAAGATTCGAATGTGTAACATAGGAAAAAAAGCTCCTGCAGCTGATTTTAGGGTATACTACCACAAATTACACTGCTCGATTAAGCATGGTGTCCATACTCTGACAGCAGCACTATTTTAGCTCACTTGTTATTTACACGGGAAGAAATATCCTGTAAGATATCAGTCTGTTCTCGCTCAAAAGACTCAAACAGCCCCAAAATACAATGTCTACACTGAACAGTAGACATACATTTTAGCCTATCTTGGGCCTCGTCATTGGGGTGTATCTCAACTCCCTCAGGCACACTGAGGAAGTAGTCCATATTTGGAGCCCTCTATCAACCTTACGGTAATAAAACCCCTAATGCTCATTTGCATAAGTGAAATATATATTAATATATCAATCACGCTACGGAATATCTTGCCGTGTTACATATAAACACTAATAATAATCATACGTGTAACAGTAGTGTACTACTTCTTTACATAGCAGTACATTTATATTACTGTATAGAAGGTGAGCTAACAAAAAATTTGTTATGCTATTGCACTATTATAATTTCAGTGAAATGTTCACCAAGTATTACGGTTTTATAAATGAATGTTATTTATGATAAATAATATACAAGTTTTATACAAAATAAACATTTCTTAAAAACTTAAATAAATTTCTTATAATCAATTATTGTCCTTTATTAATACTGTATGTACTATAATGTTTATATATGAAAAAATGCAAACTAATATAATCTTTACAAGGTTCCAAATTACATTCTTGAAACCCAATTCCCTCTCCCCCAACCCTCTTTTCCCCTACGCCTCTTTTTTTTTTTTCTTTTCTTTTTATTTGTACTGGCATAATATGACAAATTTAATTGTAGTGTAAGCAACAAAACTCCAAAAAATTGGGAAAAGTAGATACAAGTTTATTCCGGTGACATTTGAATACTATATATATTGTTCTTGTACTGTACATCTTACTCTGTCATAACTTTTATTCCCAATAAAAAAAAAACTATGAAAAAAAAAAAGTATGTCATAAATTGTGATATAGTATTAATAATAATTTCATACTTTTACTATGTACTTCTTGAACTAATCATGTTTTGAAATCTACAATACATTTTTACTGTAACAGTTTTTATATTAACAAAAAGATAAGAACATTAAAAATGTGTTCAATTAGAAAACTATACCATTATATACACACAAGTATTGTGAAATACTAGTTAAAATATGTATAATGATAGAGAATGAGTGATTGTAAACAAGTTTGAAGCACATGCTCCACTTCTTATATCAAAAGTTTTCCAGACAAAGAATTCCATAATTTATTAATATATTTGCTTGCCCACAATGGCGAACGTTTACCATACAATAAGCACATAGTGCATGTTCACTCGCCTTCTCTAGCGAAAATTTGACAATGTAACCAAACGGATATTTGTATTTACCACACAAAAACATTCATGGAATCTTAAGCTTTATTCAAGTGCTACCCCTGAGAACGTTCGCAATATATAGCAGTTTACTAATCTTTATGAGTACATTCGGTCCTCTTTCATAACTCAGCAAACTAATGTAAAGCATTTCCTGTATCACTCTGCCCCCTCTTCCGAACCAATATAAAACAATTCCAACTTCATTAGCTCGACCCCTCTGCCGAACTAATATAAATCACTTTCACTGTCTTTGAACACTCTGGCAAACCAATATAAAACAATTACTATTTCATTCTCTCGTCCCATCTAGCGAACCAATACAAAGCAACTAGTAACTTGCCCGTCATAAATGACGGAATAAAATAATTTTCTCTCTTCTGTGTCTCTCTCCCTTTGTCCTATGTCTGTCTTTCACTCTTTCCCACACTCTCCCTCTCCCTTCTCTTACTCCATCCCACACTCTCACTCTCTCTCCCTTCCCTCCCCCCTTCCCATCTTTCCCTCTCTCTCACTTCCCTCACTCCTTCCCAACCTCCCTTCCTATCCTCTCCCTCATGTGCCGCAATATCTCCCCCTGTCCTCTGTGCCCTTTTGTGCATGAACGCTACAACGTAACTGTTCATGTGCACCATTTTCCTACAATTCAGGGTTAGCAGCTTGTGAGTAACGCCGAAGTAGAACACCTCTTGCAGGCATTACTCACAAGTTAACAACTATTATAGTGTAAATCAATTTAATTTTCTCGCCCCCCTGGCGAACCAATGTAAAGCATTTGCTATATCATTCTCTCTCTGCCGAACGAATATAAAATATTTACAATTTCATTCGCTCGCCCCCTATTCTGAACCAATATAAAGCATTTCCTATTTCATTTTCTCGCCCCCTCTGCGGAGCCAATATAAAGCATTTCCTATTTCATTTTCTCGCCCCCTCTGCGGAGCCAATATAAAGCATTTCCTATTTCATTTTCTCACCCCCTCTGTGGAGCCAATATAAAGCATTTCCTATTTCATTTTCTCGCCCCCTCTGCGGAGCCAATATAAAGCATTTCACATTTTGTTCGTTCACCACTTTTGGTTATTTTGGGATTGTTCGATATTGCAGGTGAACCACTGCTAAAAACATAATCCGACCATAATTAACCAATCAAAATGCAGGAAATCTTTCAGTAGGTCACATGCACAAGTCTCTACTGATTATGCTCATTAGATGAAAAATGTAAATTATTATATCTCCATATTGGCTTAAGCTATCTAATTCCAAAAAAAAAAATGGAGGAATCTTATATCACTATTATATTGCAAAATTTCTAACAAATCCATTCAATTAATTTTATTCCTACAACCGAGATAAAATTCTTATGGAAAAAAAAAAATGTTTCAGCACTCAAAAATTCAACTTAAATCCACCTTTTTGGCTGGGCAGAATCTGCAGACATTTGAAGACATGTATATCTATAGATGTGTGCAAGTCCAGTGATCCAGATACAAAATGAATGAGCATATAAGATTTTTATGTGGAATAATAGCATATTATACTAGACACACTTTCAAGAGGTACCTCCTCCCAGTTCATAAAAGGGTACTGATATCTAAATGAAACGTTCCCATTTAATGTAAACCTTAACACAATATAAAAGCATAATATGAGATTATAAGAAAATCCAAAGAAGATATTTCATTCTTCCGCACCCCACATCACCAGGTGGTGGGAGAATGGAGAGGATCCTAATGTCCCTCCATTAAAAAAAGGGGTTTCAAACTTAAACTGACACAGAAAAGGTTCCAGTTATCAGTGAAAATAAAAGTACACAGACAAATAAAATGTGCTTAAATTAAAAATATTCACTCAGAGGTAATAATTTTAACAACAGTAACTCAAATTAGCAATGTGGGATAATAAAACAGAAGAGCATGCCCAGCTGACAAAATGGTTATATTCTTTATTAACTCCATTGACTCCATCAGAGGGTGAACTTTTTAATTAGATTATACATAAAATACTTATCAATTATATACTAATTTCAAAGCACTTCCACTTTTAATCATATTAAGTCATCATTGTTTAATTTTATGTGTTCTAGTTTCTTCAGTAAATGGCATCTTTTTTGTGTCACTTTAACTTTATATGTATTACTTTCCCTGTGGATCCCCTGCATGTTTTTTATTTAAATGCCCACTTCATGAGCAAGTGTTTTATATATATTGTGGCATACATGTACACGTGTGTATTTGGTTGGTTAACTAGTTGCATTGATCTACTGAGGCTCAATTCGTTTAGCTTGATTTTGTCAGGTTAATAAGGGCTATTTTTGCCAGTAATGCTTTAATGTGAATGCTTGTTAAGTTAACACATGTAAAGCCTCTGTAAACGTGGAGGCTTAAAGGATGCTTTAGCGAGTCTAATGTGATCAAGCCTGGCTGCTTGCCAAACACACTTTAAGATTACAAAGACTAAACAATCTAACAAACCTGGTTTAGTGTACAGGAACACATTTACAGGGTCAAAGTTAGATTTTATAGTTTTATGTACTATACATACAATGGCATAACTAGGGAATAGATGGCCCCGTTGCAAAAATGCCAACAAAATAAAATCCATTTTTATGCCTATAGTCTAATAATATGAGTTTATCCTCAGTTACTACGCCTGGTTTCTGGCGATCTGTGGCTGCAGAATTTGCAGTAGCCCCACCACCATATACAAAGATGTCCTTTATATCAGGGGTCTCCCATAATGCCTTTAATGAGAGCAACTTCTGACTAGGGTTTATACAAATCCAGTGTTTGAAAATATTTAGATATGTAGGGGGATGATTGCTAAATATTGCTTTATACTCCTTGGAGAGTCAGCATGCAGTCTATGTGCTCATGGATCTGGGGATTAATTAAGCCAATATCCTCTACTGTGTCCTTTCACACCAGTTACAGATATCCATTTTACCTGAAAGGCCACACATGTGCCCAACGTTATTAAATGGGCAATGCAATAAGTTTAACCATGGGAGAGAGAAAACCATAAATAAATGTGGGAGAGATGTAATGACAGGAAGGGAATTGGTCCTTTCCCTCTTCACCATCGCAAAATCTGACAGCTGCAAATCCGCTGCCGCCCAACAGATGGCACTGCCGATTTTGCGCACCGACAGAAGATGTCTTGAGCTATGAGAGGCGAGCCCGAGGCCCTGGGGGGCCGAGTGCTCGAGCCGAACATAGCGATGGCCTCGCTGTCAATTCAACGCCGTCGAGTTGCCCCACGTCGGAGGGGAAAATAGTTCTTTGCCTTTCCTGGAACTTAATGGTGCCCAAAAACTCACAGCGCCCTCTGGCGGATGGCACCTGCAACTGTCAGTGCTGCAGAAGAAATGTGCAGGCAAAGAGGGATAGATCCAGGGAATCATTTTGTGGGATAAAAGAAGTAAAATGATGAGAGAAAATGGACTGGGTGGTGTGGAAGAGGGGCATGCTCTCCAAAGGTCACATGTGGTCCTTGATGCACTCCAGCCTTTCCAGATATAACTCAGATCATATGGATATAATCAGATTCTTAAGAACTTTCCTTGTGACTGGCTAATATTGTGTCTAATTTGATAGATAGTGAATAGATACTTATGTTAGTTACTACTTGGATTAAAGGCTGCAGTCCATTCCAGAGTATGTAAAGACCAGATTATATGTTCATTAGCACTTATTAATATTTATTTCATTGTATAACGTGTTAATGGTAGGTGTTATGGGGATTCATATGGACCCCGCTTTGTTATACTTAATACCTGACACAGAAAAAACACCCATTCTGATTGAAGGGCCACTGTAGTTTTTATGTAGTATACAACAAATACTAGTAGCTAGGGAAGCAATAAGCATAAAAGCATCTTTAGAGAACATTTTACATTTAACAGACTCTGCTTGTACCATGGGCGCTTCCATCTTTGAGTGCTTCTTTGTCTACCTGAAGTGGAGGATTATCCTAACTAAAATAAACTGGGGAAAAACTTTAGTTAGCAAGAACTACACTGCAAAACTAATAGTAACACCCAGAGTAGCAATTAAGGTGTGTAGTACTGGGACCAAATAACAAGGGAGGTCTCTATGATTCTCAGAGAAATACCTCCTTACTGGAAGGCTCAATCAAAATTTAAGCCGCATTTTCTAGCACCTTTTGGATACATTTTCCCTGATTCCATGGGCAACTAAGTTACATTTGTTCCGCGCTTAGCATTGATTTTTCCTTTGAAAAATCTTTTTATTTCCTTATGTTATTAGCTACATTTAGCAGTGGTGTTCATATTATTAAGATAATTGCCTTGTGTCCTATACTTGGTGCAAGATTTGTACATATTATTGTTCTTTATTTTGTTTGGAAGAACATTGAATATTACATAGCAATTTTTATTTTGCACCTTTATTTTGTACTTTCTATTTACAAATTGATTATTGGTAAAATCCTTTTATTTCATATGATCTAGTTTCCTTTACTGTAGGGACACCAGTGAGATATTGGGGCTTCAATTTCGATTAAGCCTGCCAGTAAGGAGGTATACCTTTGAGGATCATAGGGACTTTCCCTGTTATTTGGTCCATGTGCACCTTAAATGTTGCTTTAGGTGTTACTATTTTATTTTTGCAGTGTAGTTACTGTCAAATAAAGTTTTTTATCCAATTCCTTATTTTAGTTATTTGCATTGGTGTTAAGCACATGGAAGGTCTTTGGCTGTATTTTTTTACTATTGGAGGATTTTTCTACAATTAATTGCTCTTCTATTTAGCTCTGCTGTCAAATAGGAAATTAAAATAGGCAGGACTGTACAGAGATGTTTCCTGTATCCAAGATTTCATCCAGGTGTCAAGTGTCCTTGTATGTAGAGAATCATTTAAAAGACCAACCAATGTGATCAGAATTGTAATTAACTTCTTTTGAAGAACTTCACTTGAAAAAAGCAGTGTGTTCTTTGATTAAAAATAAATAAATAATAATAATAATAATAATAATAATAAATAAAGCCTCAAATGTATTACTTTTTATTCTTAGGTGATTCTTATTATGATGCACAGAAATCTACCATTTTAGTTTTAAGTGATACATTTTCTGAGGAAGAAGACGACTTTGAATAAACAGGAATTTTGTGCCAACACAAAGTTGGCATATACATATGCCAGAGGGGTAGGAGCCAAAATAATCATCCCTCAATTCCTACACCCATGGCCAATTTGCTCACTCTGATGGAAAGCACATTAGTTTACAAGGTCAGACTTGTAGACTTTTTGGGCAGAAGATGCAATAAGCAGGCTTAGTAATGAAAATGGAAGCCCCGTTAATTGCATTTATAAATAAAAAATGTAAGTGCTGTGATTATTATTTTTTTAAAAACATTTTGCATATTATGACGTTTTATTAAAAAATGAGCTATATGGTTCTTTAACGGTTTCAGATGAAATGTGACACTCCCAAGTGCCAGTGTTTTATCATTCTGGAAGACCCCATTAAGAAAGCAACTCAATCAAGGCACAGTACGGACACAAATAAAGTACATGTATATGGACTAGTTTATAAATGAAGATCTCTGTTTTTACTTTTTAAAACAATTTGCAGTTTTTGAAGTCTTGAAAAAAGTTTACAATAAATAAGGAATTCAGTGTTTCTTTACACTGCACAATGAAGACAAAACTTGTTTGATACCATTCAGTCTGACTGAGAATGTAATAAAGTAAAAAAAAAATCATACAAATAAGGATTAAAAAAAATAATTGTTGATGTCTCTGACGGACCCTGGAGTGATCCCTGATACATTGGTGGAATGGTTTGAGTGAGAGCAGCATTTACATTTCTGGAGAGCTCTGCTTGCATCCTTTGATGCAACATCCTGTGTTTTGGCCTGTGAGGGGGAGGTGTTTGGTGTCAATTTCAATCATATCCAGTTAGCAAACAAAGGCTCCTGATTTCTGCCTAGCTCCCTCCTCCCGCATCCCACCCTACATAACTACAAATACGCACAGCCCACATCATCCAACTCTCAGGATGTGATGTAACAAACACAAAATTCATTATAAACAAAGTCTTCAAAAAAATCAGATTTTCCCCAAAAAACATTTATGCCCATGGCTTTCACAGCTGTTAATATTGTTAGTTTGGTACTTACTTGACAAATAAGTGTATTTTTCTTGAACTCAACTCATTTAACCAGAAAGACTGAACCATTTGTTTCCAAACTGTGTGCAATGTGAAAAAGTCTGCAAATTTGCATCATAATTGGGTGGTGAAATTGCCATTGATCGAATACAAAATAGGCCTATAGTCCCTGGTGGCATTTATGATACTTTTGTGAAGGTTATATGTATGAAAAAAATGCTTATATTTCTGCAGGAAATGAGTTACCCTCTAATACTTAAAAAATTTGTATTTTCTCTAAAGTTGGTATTACAGTACCACTATGTAAAGAACAACAACATGTTATAATATAGAACAGTACTGTCTAACTTCTTTAGTGCGAAAGGGGCAAGATTAATAATGTCTAGTGAGTTTGTGCGCTGAATTTAAAAGAAATCATTAAAAAAATGTAAAACTAAACAGATATCACTGTAATTGAATACACTGAAAGCTATCACATATTATAATTGTCGAACTACGAGACGTTGTCACTCTTTGTGTGGTGCGTATGACTTAGGTGATGAGCGCCAAAGGCGCTCATTGCTTCCGAGCCTCGCGAAGCAAGGTGAGCGGTTAACTCTGAGCACTTAAGAGATGAGCGCCGAATCGAGGTGAGCCGTTAAGGCACTACAACTCACAGCACATGGAGCCCTATTCAATTGCCAGACGTGTGAGGTAGGAAAAATACGAAGTTAACAGCCGAACCGCAAAAAACAAAAAACACAAAGATCCCCCCAAAAAACATCACACACAGCATGGGGGAACAGCCAGGACATCTGGGAGTGAGGTGGAACGCAAATTTAAGAACATTTTCAAGAGTTTCGGCAATTGAAAATCGACTGAGCGAGGGATAAAAAATGGCGGCCCCAAAAAATGAAAACGAGGCTACACAACCCTGGACCTCTCAACACACCGCCGACCATGTACCACTTTCACACAGGAACGTACAAGGTACAAAATACACTACTACAAAGGACGCCAAATACTCGCGAACCGCGTAGCACATACGCTACTTTACACTCCAAACTTGCAAATCACAACATTACGCATCTTGCTCACGCAGCCTACTTCTGATGCACAGTTGGGACATTCATAAAACTATCGCCACAGGCCAGCAACAGTCCAACTGGACATCATATGCTGCGGGAAAATGAAAAGAGGTAATTAACTACGGTAAGTAACTAATTAATTGATTATTATTTACAAAAATATAGACATATGTATCGGTCTTTGTCAGGAGGCTGCTCAGAGGTGCAAAAGTACCCCAGAGGAGAGGCTCTCAATGAGCGACGAAGGTCCTCACAGTACAAAAACATTCACATTGTGTGGCAAACAGCATTGCCATGGCTTCAAATTTTATTGACCGTCATTATTTGACGGGCAAGTCGCTAGTCACATATTATAATTACCAAACTACAAGACGTCGTCACGCTTTGCGTGGTGCGTACTACTTAGCGAGGCGAGCCGTTAACTCTGAGCTCAAAGGTGCTCATCGCCTGCGAGCCTCACGTACCAAGGCGAGCCAATAACTTGCAGGATTTATGCGCAGCACTTAGGTGATGAGTGCCAAAGGCGCTCATCACCTGCGAGCCTCGCATAGCGAGCGAGCCGTTAAGGCACTAAAACTCGCGAGGGTCGCCATAAGCGCCGAAGGTCCTTAGAGTATAGCAAGCTTAACATTGTGTGCCAAACAGCATTGCCATGGCTTCAAATTTTTTTAACCATCATTTTTTGACGGGCAAGTCGCTAGTCACATATAATAGGACAAACTCGCAATTACTACAACTTTAACTCGCAAGTTGCTAGTTGGTTGCAAGCCACGCAATGCGGCATGCGCGCCTGGAGAGGGAGAGAGAAGGGAGACACAGGGGAGGGAGGGGGGAAAAACACAAAGGAGGGAAAAGGGGGAGAAAAAGGAAACACAGAGGAGGGAGAAGGGGGAGAAAAAAGACACAGTGGAGGGAGGGGGGTAGAAAGGAGACACAAGAGAGGGAGAGGGCTGGAGAAAGGAGACACAGGGGAGGGAGAGGGGGGAGAAAGATGAAGGAGAGGGAGGGGAGAAACACAGGGGAAAGAGACGCAAGGGGAGGAGAGAGGGGGAGGAGACACAGGGGAGGGAAGGAGGGGAAAGAGTGGGGGAATATACATAGGGGAGGGGGAAAGGAAACACAAGGGAGGGAGATGGTGGGAAGGAGACATGGGAGAGGGGGAGAAAGAGGGGGTGGAAGAGACACAGGGGAGTGAGAGGGGTGAGAGACACAGGGGAGTGAGAGGGGTGAGAGACACAGGGGAGTGAGAGGGGTGAGAGACACAGGGGAGTGAGAGGGGTGAGAGACACAGGGGAGTGAGAGGGGTGAGAGACACAGGGGAGTGAGAGGGGTGAGAGACACAGGGGAGTGAGAGGGGGTAGAGACACAGGGGAGTGAGAGGGGGTAGAGACACAGGGGAGTGAGAGGGGGTAGAGACACAGGGGAGTGAGAGGGGGTAGAGACACAGGGGAGTGAGAGGGGGTAGAGACACAGGGGAGTTAGAGGGGGTAGAGACACAGGGGAGTTAGAGGGGGTAGAGACACAGGGGAGTGAGAGGGGGTAGAGACACGGGAGTGAGAGGGGGTAGAGACACGGGAGTGAGAGGGGGTAGAGACACGGGAGTGAGAGGGGGTAGAGACACGGGAGTGAGAGGGGGAAGAGACACGGGAGTGAGAGGGGGAAGAGACACGGGAGTGAGAGGGGGAAGAGACACGGGAGTGAGAGGGGGTTACAGACACAAGAGTGAGAGGGGGTTACAGACACAAGAGTGAGAGGGGGTTAGAGACACGGGAGGGAGAGGGGGTTAGAGACACGGGAGGGAGAGGGGGTTAGAGACACGGGAGGGAGAGGGGGTTAGAGACACGGGAGAGAGAGGGGGTTAGAGACACGGGAGGGAGAGGGGGTTAGAGACACGGGAGGGAGAGGGGGTTAGAGACACGGGAGGGAGAGGGGGTTAGAGACACGGGAGGGAGAGGGGGTTAGAGACACGGGAGTGAGAGGGGGTTACAGACACAAGAGTGAGAGGGGGTTACAGACACAAGAGTGAGAGGGGGTTAGAGACACGGGAGGGAGAGGGGGTTAGAGACACGGGAGGGAGAGGGGGTTAGAGACACGGGAGGGAGAGGGGGTTAGAGACACGGGAGGGAGAGGGGGTTAGAGACACGGGAGGGAGAGGGGGTTAGAGACACGGGAGGGAGAGGGGGTTAGAGACACGGGAGGGAGAGGGGGTTAGAGACACGGGAGGGAGAGGGGGAAGAGACACGGGAGTGAGAGGGGGAAGAGACACGGGAGTGAGAGGGGGTTACAGACACAAGAGTGAGAGGGGGTTACAGACACAAGAGTGAGAGGGGGTTAGAGACACGGGAGGGAGAGGGGGTTAGAGACACGGGAGGGAGAGGGGGTTAGAGACACGGGAGGGAGAGGGGGTTAGAGACACGGGAGGGAGAGGGGGTTAGAGACACGGGAGGGAGAGGGGGTTAGAGACACGGGAGGGAGAGGGGGTTAGAGACACGGGAGGGAGAGGGGGTTAGAGACACGGGAGGGAGAGGGGGTTAGAGACACGAGAGGGAGAGGGGGTTAGAGACACGGGAGGGAGAGGGGGTTAGAGACACAGGAGGGAGAGGGGGTTAGAGACACTGGAAGGAGAGGGGGAGAGACACGGGAAGGAGAGGGGGAGAAACACGGGAAGGAGAGGGGGGAGAAACACAGGGGAGGGAGAGCTGGGAGAGACACGGGAGGGGGGGAAGAGACACAGTGGTTGGAAGAGGCTTGCAATGAGTGCTGAATAAGTGACAAAGTTATGGACTTGCGCAATGTAGGAGGGAAGGAGGGAGGGAGGGAGAGGGAGGGAGGGAGAGGGAGGGAGGGAGAGAGGAGACACAGGAAAGGGAGAAGGAGGGAGAAAGGAGACAGGGGAGAGGGAGAGAGGAAAAAAGAGAGACACATGGGAGGGATAAAGCAAACACAGGGGAAGGAGAGGGGGGGGAAGAGACACAGGGGATGGAGAGAGGGAAAGAGACACTGGGAAGGAGAGGGAGGAAAGAGACACAATTTGGGTATTTTGAACAACTACGGGCAATTTTTTTTCGTTAAATGATCAGTGGACACTTTTTATATTAAAACTATTGTTTAGTTCACCATTAATGAACGCTAAAACTAAACCAACAGTGCAACAGTGTGTGTATGTCTGTGTTTCTCTGTATGGGTCAGTGTGTGTCTCTGTGTCAGTGTTTCTGTATATATGTTTGTGTATGTGTCAGTGTGTGTCTATTTATGTGTCAGTGTGTGGCTGTGTGTATGTTTATGTGTGTCAGTGTTTCTGTCTGGGTCAGTGTGTGTATGTCTGTATATGTGTGTCAGTGTTTCTGTGTATATGTCTGTGTGTGTCAGTATTTCTTTGTATGTATGTATCTGTTTGTGTGCGCCTGTGTGTGTGGACTCCGTGATTATGCTGTGTGCTTGTGTTTTGTCTGTCTGTGTGTGATTATGATGTGTCTGGCTGACTGACCATCTTCAGAAATATAGTACACACAAATAAGTATAAATTACAATCATTCTTATCTGTTACAGTATCTCAGAAAAGTGAGTACACCCTTCACATTTTTGTAAATATTTTATTATATCTTTTCACGTGACAACACTGAATAAATTACACTCTGCTACAATGTAAAGTAGTAAGTGCACAGCCTGTATAACAGTATAAATTTGCTGTCCCCTCAAAATAACTCAACACACAGCCATTAATGTCTTAACAGTCCAAATTGTCCAAAGTGTCAATATTTTGTGTCCCCACCATTATTTCCCAGCACTGCCTTAACCTTCATGGGCATGGAGTTCACCAGAGCATCACAGGTTGCCACTGGAGTCCTCTTCCACTACTTCATGATGACATCACGGAGCTGGTGGATGTTAGAGACCTTGCACTCCCCCACCTTCCATTTAAGGATACCCCACAGATGCCCAATAGGGATTTCTGGGGATATGCTTGGCCAGTCCACCACATTTACCTTTAGCTTCTTTAGCAAGGCCGTGGTCATCTTGGAGGTGTGTTTGGGGTTGTGCTCATGTTGGAATACTTCCCTGCGGCCCAGTCTCTGAAGGGAGGGGATCATGCTCTGCTTCAGTATGTCACAGTTGTCTTTTGGAAATAGACATATGAGTGCTGCCAGCATTGCTGCAAAGGATGAAGGGGTGGGGGGTCAGCCTGTCCGTGTTCAGACCATACGCTGCACACTGCATCAAATTGGTCTGCATGGCTGTCGTCGCAGAAGGAAGCCTTTTCTAAAGATGATGCATAAGAAAGCCTGCAAACAGTTTCTTGAAGACAAGCACACTAAGGACATGGATTACTGGAACCATGTCCTGTTACCCGATAAGACCAAGATAAACTTATTTGGTTCAGATGGTGTCAAAAGTTTGAAGCGGCAACCAGGTGATGAGTACAAAGACAAGTGTGTCTTGGCTACAGTCAAGCATGGTGGTGGGAGTGTCATTGTCTGGGCCTGCATGAGTGCTGTCGGCACTGGGGAGCTACAGTTCATTGAGGGAACCATGAATGCCAACATGTACTGTGACATACTGAAGCAGAGCACAATCCCCTCCCTTTGGAGACTGGGCGGCAGGGCAGTATTCCAACATGATAATGACCCCAATACACCTCCAAGACGACCACTGCCTTGCTAAAGAAGCTGAAGGTAAAGGCGATGGACTGGCCAAGCATGTCTGCAGAACTAAACCCTATTGAGCATCTGTGGGGCATCCTCAAATGGAAGGTGGGGGAGTGCAAGGTCTCTAACATCCACCAGCTCCATGAGGGGACAGCAAATTTACACTGCTATACAGGCTGTATACTTACTACTTTACATTGTCATTTCTTCAGTGCTGTCACATGAAAAGATATACTAAAATATTTACAAAAATGTGAGGGGTGTACTCACTTTTTTGAGATACTGTATATTGTAAGGATGGGCCGGCAGCTGGTGAGACACATCCTGATCGCACACTCACTGACCACTTATATCAGCAATGGCATTCAGTTTTATAATTAAAAAACAGCTGCAGTTCAAGAAAAAAAAGACACTTGTTGTCAAGTATATGTAAGTGATGGACAAAAACATTGCTTTGGAAAATCAGAATTTTGGTAGTTTCTGTTTATGAGTACAGGAATCCATTTTCTGTTTGTTACATCACTTCATGAGAGCTGAATCATGAGGGTGTGTTTTTGGCTATCATTGGAAGGAGCATGGAGGAAACAGAAATCATTCCTGAATTGGAGAAAATTGAAATTGACACAAGTGATTTGTTCCTGCAGAAAGATAGCGATATGCATGCACAGAAAAAGGGAAAAATGGGTACATGCACACTTTGTGCACCCACTTGCAAGGGCTCCTCCACTTTACTGCCCAGGGGCTCCAAAAAGGTAGAACCGGTCCTGAATGGACACAAGTGAGAATCACATGCGTTACCTTTCTCATCCTCTTTCACTCTTCTACATCCTCTCAAAAGTCAGATCTAATTATCATTTTGAATTTTCCCCATTCCACTTGCTCTGTCCCCTCTCTTTCCTTATGCCATATAAAAACATGAGATGTATGGTATCTTTGGCATCTTATTGTGTTTTAGTTACCCAGTGGAACAAAATGATATGTTTTGTGTGGTGTATATGTCCTATAGCTTTTATTTGTCTAATAAATATGTATATGTATGCAAAGATCCCTACCGTGCTTCCAGCACTGTTGATTGCTGATAAGGACATTGTGCTTTCAAGTTGGGCTGGTGAGGTGGCAGTCATGTTGGTTCTGCAAGAACATTGCACAATTATATTGTCTCCAGGCACAGCAAGGCCATTATATCAAAAGGAGTGGGGCAGTGATAGGAATGATTTAATATTTTTATAGAAACAAAGTAGAATGACCTACACATTGTTTATATGAAAGATAAATATAAAAAATGTGACATCTAAAGATTTCTCTGCTTTCTATTGAAGCTGACCTCTGCCAGGGAGCTCTGGTTTGGAAAAAATCATTCTTAACTGGTCCAGCCTTTGCACACCAATACACTTTAAATTATGGGGAAATCAATGGAAGGGATTACAATTACATGCACAACAAACCCCCAAATATCAAATATAGAAAAAAATTACATTTTATTTTCCACAAAGGTTGTAATGGTCATGCATGTGCCAATATGAAAAGCCATGCTGCAACACGCTTAAAGCTATTAAAGACACACTACTTCATTAAATTACAACACAGATACATGCAAATGGCTGACATGTTAACCCTTTCACAAACACAGATTATCTAATGTGGACCCTAAAAATACAAAGATTAATCTCGTATACATTTCAGTCATCACATCTACATTGGGACAACAAATAGTGAACAAATGACACCACCACATGGCATATATCAAGTACCAGGGGAACATTTCACATATGGTTGTTCAGTCCCTCAGTTGTGTCTAACTCTGTGACCCTATGGACTGCAGCAAACCTACTAATGTCTCTGTGCGAAGCCCCAAGGTTTGCATGCCAAAAGATACTGGAGTGGGTTGCCAGTTCCTTCTCTAGTGGACTGTGATTTGTTTGAACTCTATGCTATGTTCTGCCCACCTACAGTGGCCCTACATGGTATAGCTCACAGCTTCATACAGGTACACAAGCCCCTTCACCACCACCACTTAGCAATCCACAAGGGGATCAAGAGAACATACACCACACTAATCTACTCTAACACATCAGGCAGGGCCGCAAAAACACATGAAGCCTGTGTAGAGGCACGTGGATCAACAGCCAACTCCCCTCCATCTCTGCTACGACCATCCTGGAAAGCCCCACGCCATTGCTGGTGGCCATGTGCCAAGATGTTTGGTCCCATTCTGGATTGCTAAGTGGTGGTGGTGAAGGGGCTTGTGTACCTGAATGAAGCTGTGAGCTATACCATGTAGGGCGACAGTAGGTGATAGCAGAAAATGTCAGACAAAACCCAGTCCACTAAAGAAGGAACTGGCAACCCAATCCAGTGTCACCTGGAATATTCATTTTAGGCCATCAGGAGAATCTTCCTACTCCACAATATCACTAATTGGACTTGGACTGTGTATTAACCCTTTATTAATATATTTTTTTTAATATTATGTCTTATATCTAATGCTATTATGACTATTATTATTGGTATGTGTATTTATCTATTGCATGTTAACTAGGGCTTATTAGGGTACAGTGAGAGTAATTGTGGGCCCTGTGCTTGCGCTTCGCCTCTTGCTCTCCCGACTGTGGATGGGGATCCTTGCCTCCCTGACCAGCCCCTGAGGCCTGGCCCTTCCCCGAACTACCCATCAAACCCCCCCCCCCCCCCGGGATCCTCCTCCTCCTCGATACTTTATAGCAAGAATCATTTAATAGATAAAGCGAGTCCTACAACTGCATTTGACGAAAAGTGGAAGAACTAGAACACAAGGCAATAAGTAGTGTTCCTATTGCAATAGGAACACAAGGTAATCCAATAATCAGTGTAACAATATATAAACATAGGAAACAACATGTGTAACAAGTCATTTGTTTATTAACAAATTATAAAAAAGTGTTACAAAATTAACCTAGGACAAATAATTGAGTGCATCACAGAAAACAAAGTTCCCATAAGTACTCTGAAGAAAATAAACACAATATAAATGTGAACTTCGATACTTCGAGTTGCAAGCCCTTAATTGAATGAGGCTCAATCGCAGACAGCCGAATGTCTGTGATTAAGTTTCAGGCTCCCGTTCATCTCCGATTGAGATTCTATTCAATTCGGCAAGACCGCAAGTTAGGGCCTGTGATAGATTAGCCTGTTACCTGTAATTAAGCCAGGATTTCAGGTATTATTTTAATATTTTATTAAAAGTCCAATATTTGCACCAAAATAATACACAGTTCTTTTCAATATCTTGGGGAGCATTCGGCCTGCCCGTCTCTCCGAAATGCTCCAACCTTCAAGGACCTTTTAAATAGTCTTTTGAAAAACTCTGTCACACTTGCAATTATACTGCTGCCTTCTCCCTGGGGTTAATGTCCACAGTCCCTAAACAGGAAAACTGCTTTCTCTCAGCAGACCAACTTGCCTTGTAGACCTGCTTTGCTCCTGCAGACAGCTCTGCTCTGGAAATCAATTTTGCCTTACACTGCAGACTGACTCTCCTTGCAGAAAAACAATCTTTACTCTCATTCCAAAAGCCACACCCCTTGATTCTGTCTGTAGGGCTTTTAAATCATCCTGACGAGGATCAGGTGCATTGGCTTGATTGAGCTGCAGTTCCAATTAACCCTGGCTTATCATGCCTGGATATATATCTCTGCTCAATCTTAGGCTTATATACACTCCTTGCTTGACTCTGGGCCCGATAGTGAAAATCGGAAACCATGCTATCGAAAGTAGCATTTGTGAGCTTGAACATGATTGCTGACGCAAAGCCGTAACTCGTTGTTAGAAACAGCCAATGGAATGTAGGGCCAATCATGACTCGTGGTTCAAGCGCATAGGACTTTGAAATGCAACCTCCATTTTGCATTGAAATCCTACGGGCTTGAATTAGGAGTTACGATCAGACCCACATTCCAGATATAATGCAATATTGATAAAGCTGTAAATATGATATTCTATTACATGCGAGTTCCATTATATGTATTAATACATTGATTGCTGGGATCGATATAACTAGGAAAATAAACATGAAATCAAGTATTTTGTTGGGCCGATTTACGAGCTTGAGAATGGTGTGCTATTAATTCTAACACCTAACATCACTTTCCCTTTTAATGAAAAGTACAGTAGTGTTTATATATGCATTTACAGAGCTCAATACATTTCATTAAGCCCTTTGCAAGACCTCCTTGGTACCATTAACCTGTGGTTTGATTTTTGACATTTGCGGGCTTGACAGAGTGGTTAGTGTGGGGGAATCGGAGCCATTGAATAGCGATTTGCGATTTTAGCCTTGCGTTAGTGAAAGATCAAAGGCTTGGAGGGCATTAACATGTGATTAAAAAAAATTGTTATGAATCGCAGCTCGGAGTGAATAAAAAGATAAGAATACACTTAGTTACTAATACTGCTTATTGTTCTATTAACCGAGGCTGAACAAGCAAGAAAAATAAAGAGAGGCTAACCATATAAATTAGACACTTCAATAAATAATTAGCACTGGGAAGAAATTACTAAACAATAGGCTACCAATACCGACCATCAGAATATTGTATATATTGGTATTAATCGACGTATTTTCATAGTTTTCGATTTTAATGGTTTGATATTTTATATTATTTACAAAATAAAGGTTATATTTTAAGTGCTATTCCTCTATGGGCTACTCCAAAAAGGTATTTCTATTTTGAATGGTCTTTCAGTCAAATTTGATAAACTTACATAGCTAAATCTTGTTGCAAAGAGAAACATTTTGTCGGGAAAAAATATGACTGTCAGCTAGACAAAGCCGACATCCCCCATTGCCTTTACAGTGGGCCGAGAACAGCAACTGTGGTGTTTAATCATTAACATTACGTTCTTTAGTCAATATTTCATTTTTAAGTTGTTGAAAATTAATTTTATTATCGTTCAATGCTTACTTAATTCATTTAGCTCATGTTGTTAGAGCATTACAGTGATGCCTTAAATATATTTTATGTTGTCTTGGAGCATGCCATTGCTGTATTATTAAATCTTCAAGTATGGGTACCTTTCTTTCGTCAAGTGAGAGGTAATCTCAGATGTGGAACTGAACTCAATTGTGTGCATTGTACAATTTGTATGTCCCTCTGCACTTTTATTAAAAAACATAATGTACTGTCTTATGAAGCAGAACAAAGCCTTGGTATTTTAAAGCAATGGTGATTTTAATACAACTACTCTGCATATTAAGTCAACAAATGAAAGGTTGCTTTTCTTTTTTTAACTTTTAAATTCTTTAAAAGAGCATATTGGAAATAAGTAGCTTGAATCACCCATAAACAAAAGAGTAGTACCAACAGAAGAGGTATCTGGTAAGGAGCGACCTTAGAAAGACATCATTTCGGTCTTATGCACATAGAGTGTTTTTTTTTCTGTAATAGATTAATAGCAGTGAAATTATTTAGTCTCTCTCCTGTTTCTTACAGTGCATTGTATGCAGGTTAAACTAGGTATTACTTGAAGGCTATTTGTTTCTAACCAGAAATACACATACAGTCCAGTCCATAAATATTGGGACATCGACATAATTCTAATCTTTTTGGCTCTATACACCACCACAATGGATTTGAAATGAAACTAGCAAGATGTGCTTTAACTGCAGACTTTCAGCTTTAATTTGAGGGTATTTACATCCAAATCAGGTGAACGGTGTAGGAATCACAGCAGTTTGTATATGTGCCTCCGACTTTTTATGGGACCAAAAGTAATGGGACAGATTAACAGTCATAAAACAAACTTTCACTTTTTAATACTTGGTTGCAAATCCTTTGCAGTCAATTACAGCCTGAAGTCTGGAACGCATAGACATCACCAGATGCTGGGTTTCATCCCTGGTGCTGCTCTGCCAGACCTCTATTGCAACTGTCTTCAGTTCCTGCTTGTTCTTGGGGCATTTTCCCTTCAGTTTTGTCTTCAGCAAGTGAAATGCATGCTCAATCGGATTCAGGTCAGGTGATTGACTTGGCCATTGCATAACATTCCACTTCTTTCCCTTAAAAAACTCTTTGGTTGCTTTTGCAGTATGCTTCGGGTCATTGTCCATCTGCACTGTGAAGCGCCGTCCAATGAGTTCTGAAGCATTTGGCTGAATATGAGCAGATAAAATTGCCCGAAACACTTCAGAAATCATCCTGCTGCTTTTGTCAGCAGTCACATCATCAATAAATACAAGAGAACCAGTTCCATTGGCAGCCATACATGCCCACGTCATGACACTACCACCACCATGCTTCACTGATGAGGTGGTATGCTTTGATCATGAGCAGTTCCTTTCCTTCTCCATACTCTTCTCTTCCCATCACTCTGGTACAAGTTGATCTTAGTCTCATCTGTCCATAGGATGTTGTTCCAGAACTGTGAAGGCTTTTTTAGGTGTTGTTTGGAAAACGCTAATCTGGCCTTCCTGTTTTTGAGGCTCACCAATGGTTTACATCTTGTGGTGAACCCTCTGTATTTACTCTGGTGAAGTCTTCTCTTGATTGTTGACTTTGACACACATACACCTACCTCCTAGAGAGTGTTCTTGATCTGGCCAACTGTTGTGAAGGGTGTTTTCTTCACCAGGGAAATAATTCTTCGGTCATCCACCACAGTTGTTTTCCGTGGTCTTCCGGGTCTTTTGGTGTTGCTGAGCTCACTGGTGCGTTCTTTCTTTTTAAGGATGTTCCAAACAGTTGATTTGGCCACACCTAATGTTTTTGCTATCTCTCTGATGTTTTTTTTTTTTTTTTTTCAGCCTAATGATGGCTTGCTTCACTGATAGTGACAGCTCTTTGGATCTCATATTGAGAGTTAACAGCAACAAATGCAAATAGCACACTTGAAAAAAGAGCTTGTATCTGCTCTTTGTAAATGGGATAATGAGGGAATAACACACACCTACCTGGCCATGGAACAGCTGAGCAGCCAATTGTCCCATTACTTTTGGTCCCTTAAAAAGTGGGAGGCACATATACAAACTGTTGTAATTCCTACACCGTTCACCTGATTTGGATGTAAATACCCTCAAATTAAAGCTGAAAGTCTGCAGTTAAAGCACATCTTGTTAGTTTCATTTCATATCCATAGTGGTGGTGTATAGAGCCAAAAAGTTTAGAATTGTGTCGATGTCCCAATATTTATGGACCTGACTGTAGGTGAAAAGAAAGGGACATCATGTAAAGAGACTTTAACTGCATAGTTTTAACCCAAAATAGTAAGCAGAAAACTATCTATAATTTGATTGGCTTAGAAGTGTAACTAATAAAAAAAGAAAATTGATATCAGGTTTAGAAAAAGTTCAGTAGTTTTAGGTTGGTTAGGGAGATTATGGAACCATTGGTATCCCCACTAAAAACCCAAGACATGAGTCACTACCTTTATTTATACCAATGGTTACACTCCTCCTCTCCTACTAGTGGTGCAGTTAAGGTACACTGAAGTCATAAAACAACCATGGCCCCTTTAAAAGTATAAATTACAGTATAATGAAAGTTTTTAAACTAGGATTAAATAAAACTATTTATTATTCCTATTTCCCTCCGCTCACCTCTAGGGGGACTTTGTTGTTGTTCAGTCCTTCAGTCGTGTCTGACTCTTAGTGAGCATATAGACACAGCACACCAAGCACACCTCTCAGTTTCTGGCTATGCTAATCCATATGGTTTTTCTGGCAAAGATAATGGAGTGGGCTGCCATTGCCTTCTCTACTTGACTACGATTTGTTTGACCCCTCTGCTATGACCTGCCCATTTTGGGTGACCCTGCATTGTATAGCTCACATCTTCCATGAAATACACAAGTCCCTCTACCATGACCGACGCTATCCAGAAGGGGACTTACAGGTGGGCATGTCTCCTTCCTCCCATCCTTCACATGATGACACTGAGGGGGCTTGGCAGACAGCAAGTTGTGAACCTCTTCATTGCATCTTCTAATACAAACATACCATGGCAAGCAACTTCCTGTTTGACTCCACAGTTTGTCCTGCAGTAGAAGCTGCATCAGACACCACATGACTTTGTGGACCAATACAAAACTGTGTGCATTAGTAACATACTATACAATTATACCACCTTTAAGTCTTTAGATATATCTACTGTCTTAATCATCTTATTGGAATCAAATTCTGAATATGATCCCCATGTGTATTTCACATCATTGTGTTGGAGATATTAAATCATTGATTTAAATGGTCTCTTTTAAAAAAAATAAAAGCAATAAAAGATTTGTGTTCGCAGTTTATGGTAACCAAATAGAGTTTTCTGCTTTCACTATTTTTTAAATTGTATATAGTGCTGCTCCAATGTACCAATATTCTATTATAAGATCTACCAACAAGTGATTTCTAAACTATGCATCATTTTGGTTTCTTCTTCTATGCTTCTTATAAATACTCCCAGTGTCAACACCAATAAAAATACATTTAGCCTAACTTTTCCTGGAGCTTTCAGACGTGAGCCTGTCACACCTGTTCATTCGGGTAATTTGTATACTAATCATTTATTAATAGATCTGACTGTCTCTACAACAATTTGCATTTCATTTGTACAACATCCTGAAAGTCTGGATGATCTTCTCTTTCACACCATTTTGCTTTTCAGGTTGGACATGGAAGTGAATCCAGTAATGCCATTTTGTCTCAATTATTTTGTAACTGCTTATCACCTCTAAAATGATTAACAATTCTTTGTGCTTCAGTTCTTAAACAAATGTTCTTTTGTCCACCTAACTTCGAGAAAAGATGATAGACCTGCCATATGGATCAAGCATTTCTTGACCTGAAACTCGTAATTTATATTGCATGGTCATAGAAAAATGTAAAAATTCCAGTATGATTTTCCATGGTAACTTCTGGCATAAGTATTTAGGACCATTCTCTAGTCTTTTTTTTTTTTTTTACAATAAAGAGACTGTATTAAATACCTCTCCTGGTTATGAGCAAATTACCTTTTGGGATGGTGTCAGGCTGTTGAGCACATTCTCTTAATGGTTACAGAGGTAAGGAGTCACCAAGAACTACTGTTTGACCCTTCTCTCTTTTCCTAGACTATAGACTTCTTGCAATTACGGCCCAAACACTGAACAGACTTATCAAGTTTTGATTAACGATGTAACCTAGCTTCTTTGAGCAAAATCTGGCTGGCGTATACACAATTGTTTTCTAAACAGATAGGACTCTCAGCTACAGGAAACGTAACACCTCCTCCTCTGTTTTTTAAGCATTGTTAAGTACTGGTATTGAAATATGAATACAGTTGTGCTCAAAAGTTTGCATACCCTTGGCAAATTGGAAATATATGTACCAATTTTAAAGAAAACATGAATGAGCAGGCAAAACACATTTCTTTCATTTCTTATTAGATTCATATTCAACTTTAGGTTATAACAGAATGGCACAATCATAAAACAAAACATGGCAAAAAAGAAAAACAATGAAATGGCCCTGTTCAAAAGTTTGCATACCCTTAGTTCTTACTAGTGTGTATTGCCTCCTTTAGCATCAATGACAGCGTGCAGTCTTCTGTAATAGTCTCCAGACCTTTCCTGTTTTATGCTAGCACAGCGGCGCGAATGCACGGCACTGGAAGCCTCCAGTTGCCGGGTGCGCTCGCGTCCCGATGTACTCCCAAAAGCCCCTACACCCCTTGCCGGTTCTAACCTTAACTCGCTACACCTCTTGCCGACCCTAACCCTAAACCCCTTCATCAGTTACGGGTCCTAACCCTAAACCTAACCCCCTACCGGCCCTATTCCCAACTCCCTACACCACCCTAACCCTAAGCTCCTAACCCCCTACACCCCTTGGTGGCCCCAACCCTAACCTCCTAACCCTCTTAGTCTATCCCTAACCTCCAAAAACTAAGTCCATAACCCCCTACACCCCTTCCCGACCCTAACCCGAAAACCCCTAAGCACTTACCGGCCACAAGATGGCAGCTTCATCGATGCAGGGCAGTGCAGCATGCGTGAGTGCACATAACAGATGCACGTGTGCTAGCATAACACAGGAAAGCACCTAGTCTCCTAATTCTTGCAAGTGGTATAGCTGCCCATTCATCTTGGCAAAATGCCTACAGGTCATGCAAAGTCTTTTTTCGTCTTGCATGAACCGCACGTTTGAGATCTTCCCAGAGTGGCTCAATGGTATGAAGGTCAGGAGATTGATGTCCACTCCACAACCTTCAACTTTTTCTGCTGTAACAACTGAAGGGTCAACTTGGCTTTGTGCATAGGGTCATTGTCATGTTGGAAAGTCCAAGAGCGACCCATGCACAGACTTCGTGCAGAAGAATGCAAATTGTCTGACAGTATTTTCTAAAACATTATTTTCCAAACATCAGCGAGCCACCAGCATGCTTCACAGTGGGGACGATATTCTTTTCACTATAGGCCTTGTTGACCCCCTCTCCAAACATAGTGCTTATGGTTGTGACCATAAAGCTCTATTTTGGTCTCATCACTCCAAATTACAGTGTGCCAGAGGTTGTGAGGCATGTCAAGGTGTTGTTGTATATATTGTAACCGGGCTGTTTTGTGGTATTGGCGCAGTAAAGGCTTCTTTCTGGCAACTCGACCATGCAGCTCATTTTCATTCAAGTATCGTCGTATTGTGCTCCTTGAAATAACCATACCATCTTTTTTCAGAGCAGTCTGTATTTCTCCTGGGGTTACCTGTGGGTTTTTCTTTGTATTCCAAACAATTCTTCTGGCAGTTGTGGCTGAAATCTTTCTTGGTCTACCTGACCTTGGCTTGGTATCAAGAGATCCCCCTATTTTTCACTTCTTAATAAGTGATTGAACAGTACTGACTGGCATTTTTAAGTCTTTGGATATCTTTTTATATCCTTTTCAGGCTTTATGAAGTCCATTACCTTGTTACACAAGTGTTTTGACAGTTCTTTTCTACTCCTCATGGCTCAGTATATAGCCTGCTCAGTGCATCCATGTGAGAGCCAACAAACTTTTCGACTATTTATACGCAGTCACTAATTGCAATTTAAAAAGCCACAGGTGAGGGAAATTAACCTTTAATTGCCACCTTGTGTGTCTGTAACCAGGCCAAACATTCAAGGGTATGTAGACTTTTAATCAGGGCCATTTGGGTAATTTCGGTTATCATTAAGATTTAAAACAGAGCCAACTATGTGATAAAGATGGCTTCATATGATCACTATCCTTTTTAGTCATATTTTCAAAATAAATGCCCAAATTTCACAATTTCTGTCAGGGTATGCAAACTTTTTGGCAAAAGATAAGTTCATCCAAAGTCTGTAGCATTCCCCAATTCTCTGCTCACTATTTAGAGACCACATTTGAATACTGGATCTGATCGCCCAGTGACCTTTTCTGTGTGGGGTCTGGCATTGTATCAAGAGATATTCAAGCAACTTAGTCAGATCGCTGTGGATTTGGTACATTGACGGATGCAAATATATTTTTGTTTTTCTGTTTAAAAAGGCATTTCGTATTATTACAGAAAATAACAAAATAGAAGTAAAAACCCGAAGAAAAATTAATAAAAAAAGCAACGCACATTTACTCTTTACTATTGGATACTCACCATGAAACCTTACATCATGACCGGTTTTGCAGAGTCAACAAATCTGCTTCATGGCCAAACAAATTATTAATTCAGCCTAAGCTTTTTAGGAGTATGAGAAGACCAAATGAGCCTTTTGATCCCCAAACAAAAAAAAAACTGTTTCAAAATCAAACCATTTTGTTTAGCATTTCTACAGATAATCTGGAAAGAGAGACACATACACCTAATACATGGGAAAAAAACACTTACAAATTCAAGGTAAATATGACACATTTATACAAAATTTCGGCCAGGTATTTTAAACATTCTAAAACGTTTCTGTATATGACCTCATGAAGAACTGAGCTATATCAGTTACGTGTCTAACTTCCCTCCCATGTTTGTTGGCATACATATCACTCACTCTTTTCTGCTGCAGAAAGATGAAGCATTCAAATGAGCTTGTCTTACAGGATCCTGTTTTTATCTTCAGGGAGGAAGTAGAGAGCATTATTCTGTGCCAGGCTTCTCTCAGCATCCTGCCCTCTGCATACAACTAGGTAATCAGGAAGGGTCACCGTCTGTATGCATGTTCTCCCTTAGTATACCACTAGCGAATTGCTAGTCAAAAAATGACGGCAATGAAATTGTAAATGAGCTAATGCTGTTTGGTGTATAATAATAAAATAAATAATATATTAATAAAGTAATATACTTTACCTATTTTGAAGTAATACATCCAGGAAGCATTCTGTTGAAGAGCTGGCAATCTATTTTGATGTTGCTGCAGCATTAGTGCTGTGGAGCTGCTGTGTAAGCGTGATGAATGTGTGCAGTGTAATAGGGTGCGTGCGCGAGGCAAATCCGTTAGCGTAGCGGTGTACTTTCGCATTGTATAAGGTATTGTCTAAAATGGTGGCTAATGTGTGGTATGCGGCTTTGACGGAATATTCATAGCTGTTTTGTGGTGTTTTGCGTGTTTAGAGTCCTGTAGCCTCGTTTATCGTTTTGTTTGGTGGCCATTTTTTCTCTCGCTTAGGTGATTTTCGGGTGTTTAAACTCCTACATTTCGACTTAAATTGAGGTGTAACTTTACTTGCAGAGGTCCTGGGTGCACCACCGAGCTGTGGGTAAGCTTTTTATGTATGTGCTGTGTGTATTTATTTTGTTTTACATTTTTTCATGTTCGCAGGTTGCGGCCAATTTTTGTGAGGTCGTAACGTGTCTCGTACTTTTTTACTTCGGCGCTCCTTGCCAGCAACTGCAGCCATCGCTTCGCGAGGGCCGCGGGCTCGCTATGCGAGCCCGCAAGCGTGAGCAACTACTCGCATGCTCACAACCATATATATGATTAATCCCTTTCTACAGAACTTACTCATTGCTCTTCACATGCTGTGCACTATTTGCTCTCCAATTGCTTCTCTTTAATGTTTTTTTTAGTGCTGATATTTTATGAGCAATACAATAAATCTTAAAATTGTAAACAAGTTTTATTAAATAAGTCAATATGCAATTTTTATTACAATACAAAATAAAATATATGCTAGATCGGATTACTTTCAATTCCAAGTAAAATTCTCACAACACTTCAAATAAATAAACAAGTTCAGCTCCTTCAACTGGAAGTTCTGCAATAAAAAAAGGAAATAGAAAAAAAATGGCTCTGCCATAGGACTGTAGATGGCCTGGTGTCTATGCACTCCCTATATAATTCTCATTCACTTAAGATGGCTCTTGATTCAAGGACCAGAATTGGTGTTTTTACATCTGGTTTATCTTCTTACGAGACATAATGGAGGGATTGTATGGAGGAACAGAAAAAAAAAAAAGTTATACAGAGCAATAGCAACAGGTGTATGGTGTAAGAGGAGAAATAAGAGGTCAGACAATTAAAATATTCCCTGTGTAATTTAGAACTTTCCAACATTATCCCTGAACCTTGTAGATTAAGTAGAGTCCAAGCAGAAAAGGTAATAGAAATTTATAGAAAAGGCTATTTAGATCAAAATTTATCGGCAAACATCAAATCATTTTGAGGAGAAAAAACAAAAAAGCAACAATAGTTGATCAACCCACACACCTGCAGTTTTTCTCTCAGTTACAGAATTAGGAGGTGACAGGCTATAAGGTAATATGGTTTAGGGATGCACATGGTCATATGCAATTGTATAACAATACTTCATACGTGTTTAAGTAAGTCTATCATAGAGTCCTCAATACACACTCAGCACATAAAGCACACACAGATTTCGGGCATGCTCTCTGAAAGCAAGGTTCACCTCAAATCACAGTCACACCATCACAGGCACTTTATCTTCCAATCCAGGTTAATATAGTAAGGAGCAGAGTCAGTTCAGATTACTCAGCAACAACCCCAGTACAGCAGCAAAGGTAGGGGGTTTCTTGGCCATGTTGACTAGTACTGGGAGATGCTGCATCTGATTTCAGGAAGCTATCCGGTCTCAGTAATGACCAGACCGCAGATCCAAAGGACAGGAGCTGTCCTCACTTTCTGTATGACTGGCCGCCTGCAAGAGAAACAGAACACAGAATCTCATCATTGCTAATAAGGAATGGCGACTGGGAGTAGGAGGGAAAGACAGAACAACCCTGTGTTATGCGCTTTGGTACATGAAGCTCTATTGTAATGTTTTCATGGCTTTGTTTATAGCTAGTAAGTTATTTTTACCATGCATTCAATTCACAAAACCAGAGTACATGGGACAGTAAAAGGGACATGGAGAGTTCCTGGTTTTTAATATAAAAATTATTGACACGTTTATTTGCATATTCAAGCATCATATTATTGACAGTGACTTAAAAGCTCAATTTCTACCTGTTGAAACTTAATTTTAAGAATCAGAGAACCTACCATGTTTCTTTAAAGGGTCACTATAGGCCAAACTTGCATTTTAAAAAGCAGGATTTATATTTTATAAAAAAAAAACACCAATGGAGTATAATTGATATTAATTGAAGTACCTTAATACTAAAACAGACAGGTAGATAAAAAACTAAACAAAAAAAAAAGAAATGTTTTTGCCTTCATCATAAGTGAGTTAAGAGAAAACGTAAACAAGAACTCATGGACACCCTGCTAATGGTTATCTTAACTTCTTTACATTAATACCAATGAGAACAAAATCACAGTATGTTGGTTCCCACGTGCATAAGGCTTACTTCCCGTGTAAAATATCAGGACAGAGGAAAACACACGCACACAGTTTATATTTAATGTAATGTTTCTAGACTAAAGAAGAAATATTTCTCCTATGAAAAAAGAAAACAAAAAGTGTTTATAATGTTTTAAATGCATGCTACAAATGGTTGGATTACCGTGGTAATGTAACTGCACAGCTGCTATCTTTAGAGATCCATGGAACCATAATTAGTGCTTGCCTCACTCACACTATTACTATTGATCAGAATTTGCCATTTTCCACTTGAATTATAAGGGATTTAAAAAGGGCATTTCAATGTGTTTTCAAAAGCACCATACTTTTACTAAGATGCCTTGTGCTTTAGGGTGTAGTATACCTGGTACTACTTTACAGAAAGAATAGTAGATAACTGGAACAGATCAAATACATTTAAGGAATTTAAGCATGCTAGGCATAAGAATAAAGTCACCCTGAGGCTTAATTAAAAAGGGACACTGTCACCCCAACAAATTTGTTGCATCTTAAATGGCATGATAAACTACTGTATATTTTAGGAATGCTTTATGGTTTCATACAATTTATAGGGTGTGTGGGTCATGTATGCTAATGTGCGACTCAGAGGTAAGGATGGGGAAGGTGATCTAACAGTTTCTGTGGTGGCTAAAATGATGTCCCACAATTTTATCATGCACACTACAACGGTAATTAACATATATCAAAGCAACTACTTTGTTTTCAAAAGAGCAGCTTCTGAATACTAATATAGCTGAAACAATGCTACATTTTTCAGGACTGGTTCAGTTTAGGAAAAATAGGATATAGCCAGTTTTTCATGCTTTTAAAAAAACAAACTAACAAACAAAAACACTAGAGTTTGGGGCTAAAAATTTCCTTTAAAACAAACTTTAAGGGGGGGCGTGGCTTGACACCAAGCTCAACAGACGTGGCTAGTGAAAGCTCCTGGCTGTCAACTAGGATTTAGAGTTAATAAAAGGGATTCATTTTCATTAATCACCCCGATAAACTAGATATTCGTGCTTGTGAACACCTTAGGAGCAGGCACATATAACTTTTGTAGAGAACAAAAGTCTTCTCAAGGACAGTGAGGACTCCGGCCTGTAAAGCTATCTGACATTTCCTCCCTTCCGCCTGGGGAGCGGTGCCATGGTCCTACAACTGTCCGGAGGGAAGGACACTCTTTGTAATAAGCGCAGCACAACTTGATAGCACCTGGGGTCTTGGCCCGCAAGAGCAGAGTGGCAGGCCTAGTCCTGGAGTCGGGCAGCTCAGGCTCAGGCGCCATGGACGGTGGATACCGCGCTGGATGGCGCAGTCCCTCCTGCAAGATCAGTGAGCTGAGCCGTCAGAAGGGGAACTAGAGTTTTTGGAGGCCATCAGCAACAGGACTTGCCTCAAGACTCAAATTCAGACTTTGAATGTCAATGTATCAGACTTCTCTCTTGAAAAGTTTGACCAGCTGCTCCAGACCCGTCTATCGTTGGTTGTCAAAGAACTGAAAGAAGAAATAAATGACCTGGGTCAAAGAACACATGCTCTTGAGAAAGTCACAGATCAGATTATTGGAGCCCAAGCAAGTGATAGGGTGGAGATTTCAGCTAACAGCACACATATCATGGGTCTTGAGGCAAAATTTGAAGATCTTGAAAATAGATCACGGCAGCATAACATCAGGCTGTGGGGAGTTCCATCAGCTGTGCAAGACCTTGCCCCATATGTATCGGGAGTGGTGACATCACTTCTGCCATCGCTACAATCTGGATCCTGGGAGATTGAGAGGGCCCATAGGGATATGGGGGGGGGGATTTCCCTGGCTGGTAAGCCTAAGGATGTAATCATCCGGTTCCTACGACAGAGGACAAGGGATTTGGTGATCTAAGCTGCGAGGAAAGCGTCTTCTGTCAAGGGGCCGGATGGGGCCTCACTCCAAATATAAGCAAACCTGGCCCCACTCACTCTTCAGAAACGCAAATAAATGAGGCTGTCTCTCTTAAGCCTGATCTCGCTGACACTAGGCACACACCACCAGGACAGACACTAATGAATGACAATGTAATCACGGCTATCACTCATAATGTTAGAGGGTTCGAATCACAGTTCAAGAGGCGTAAAGCCTTCCTTACGTATAGGCCAATCCACCCCGCGGTCCACTTTCTGCAAGAGACGCACTTCGTTTGCAATAGGGTTCTCAAATACCTCTTTAAACTCTACCCTAACTTCTACGCCACTAGTTTTACTACCAAGAGCCGGAACGGCAATCTTGTTACATAAAGATCTCCCCTTCATCCTGGAACACAAAAAACTTGACACAGAGGGACATTACCTGATCTTGATGGGAACCCTGTTCAGGGGAAAAAATCTTGTTTATATCAATATATGCCCCGCCGCCCCTATCCCAGAGTACTATGCAGGGCCTTCTGGGCTATATGAAAATCCAAGACCTAGGTAAGGTAATTTGGTCAGGAACCTTAAGCCCACCAAAAAGCAACAGCAAATTATTTATCTCTTAGATGAACTTCACCTGGTCGATGCTTGGAGAGATTCCCACAAATCAGAAAAAGATTACACATTCTATTCGGAAGTCCACAAAACATACTCTAGAATTGACATAGTGTTAATAGACTCTGCAATATCAGACTCAGTAGTCAAGACAGAGATCCATCCGTGCGCATGGTCTGACCACCAATTCGTGCAATGGCGACTTAACGACATACTTCTATCCACCCCACAGTTTAAGGAACAGGTCGCCAAGGAGATATAATTATATTTTGCAACTAACTCGCAACCGGACTCAGACCCAGATTGGGTTTGGGTAGTCCATAAGGTGTTCGTAAGAGGCACCTGTATAAGGTTGGCCACAATATAATCCTTCTATCACTGGACATAGAGAAAGCATTTGATGCGGTTGAGTGAAATATTTATGGGCGGTGCTTAAGAAGTTTGGTTTCACAGACCAGTTTCTTATTCTTCTATATTCGTATTACAAAGCCCCCAAGGCCTGAGTAAGACTACTAGGGAGTAGTATACCATCCATAAACATTGAAAATGGGACCAGGCAGAGCTGCCCCATCTCCCTTCTATTATTCACCTTGACGATAGAACCGGTGGCACAAGCAATTAGGTCTAATCCACAAATCACAGGGGTGAGGGTAGGACACCATCACTTGGAGTGTAGTTACTTTGCGGATGATATCCTGTGTTCACTAACAAATCCGACCACCTCAATACCGGCCCTCCTACACACTCTGGAAGACTTTGGCAGGGTATCAGGGCTGAACTTTAATGTAGGTAAATCTGAGGCATTGGGCATAGCCCTACCTTTGCAAGAAAGGGAGTTCCTCAAGCAGAGGTTTGGGTTTTCAAGGTCGAAATCACATATACGCTATCTAGGGGTTAACATTCCCAGATCAATCTCCCAGATATATAAAAAGCAAACTGTCCCCCATTATACCAATACATCTAAAGATAACTAAACCAGTGGTCAAAGGGTAAGATTTCCTGGTTAGGTCGCATTAATGTGGTCAAAATGAATGCCCTGCCACGCCTGCTCTACCCGTTTCGTACCCTGTCTGTACCAGTACATTTACAGGATTTGGAGCTCTGGCAAAAGCAAATCCTCAAATTTATTTGGGATAAAAAACACCCTAGAATAGCCAGACGGGAAATGTATAAACCCAGATTGAGGGGGATCTTTCCTGCCCAAACCTACGCTTGTATTTCAAAACGGCTCAATTAGCATGGTTACCGATAGCCCTTTCAACCGAGCACCAGCCGTTGTGGATGTTTGTAGAGAGCGAAGAAATGCTTCCCTATGCATGGGATAACATAATTTGGCTGCCCAATACGCATCTGATCCGGAGTAAAACAAAGAACCCATGCATTAAGCTAACGCTGTCCATCTGGAACTGGGCGTCTCGTACCCATAAGCGGGCAGCTGTCCCATCTGCTATGACCGCGTTGTCCCCGCACCTGAAGTTGTCCCTGCACCTGAAGTTGTCCCCACCGCTCTCCTTGACTTCGACACTTTGGTCATAGTCGCAGGGGCTGCTGAGGCTGGGTGCATGGTACAGAGGGGGTAACCCAATAACGGCCATTGAGTTAAAGGGTAGGCTCCAATTGCCTCCCAAAGAACAATTTTACTTTAACAGACTTTATAATCTTGCTCGCACGCTAAGGAGGGACTGTGGCGCCCCTGGGGTGAACTGGTTTGTAGAGAGTCGTTGCTTAGTGAGAGTCGTTCCCTCTAGTAAAGAGAATGATGAGTCTACTTTATAACACGTTTAATGTGGAGTCTTCGGACCAAAAAACAAACTACATAGTATCATGGGAACAGGATCTG
Source organism: Discoglossus pictus (assembly GCA_027410445.1). Taxonomy (NCBI): domain Eukaryota; kingdom Metazoa; phylum Chordata; class Amphibia; order Anura; family Alytidae; genus Discoglossus; species Discoglossus pictus. The sequence goes on along the minus strand of CM050165.1, from coordinate 304,906,047 downwards.
GGCAAAGTCAGGGAGGGCGACTGCTGGTTGTCCTCTTGGAAGCGCCTTTTAAAAGGCTCTTATAACTATAGCATTCTTGAAACGGCACTTAAAGTGCTCCACAGGACATATATTACGCCGGATAAGCTCCAAAAATGGGATCCTGTGGCTAACCCGGCATGCTTTCGGGGATGCCCAGTGACAGGCACATTTTACCACTTGTGGTGGTTGTGCGCCCAATTGGGCAATAGCTTTGGCCCGAGGTCTTCGCGCTAGCTTCCACAATTCTTCACACACCTGTTCAACCAAAGGCCAAGTTGCGATACTAGGTGCCCATTCTCAATCATTGTCCGCCTCACAAAACAAATTGCTGCAGTACCTTATGCTTGCTGCAAAAAGCCACATAGCTAGGCAATGGAAGAGTAAGACTCTAAGTGCACAAGTGGTGCAGAATAAGTTTAACTATATTGCAATTAACGAACGGCTCACACGCATACTGACAGACAGCATACCAACATTTTTAGACACCTCGAACTTATGGTTGATGTCACCTCTCAGCGTCAGAGATTTGTCTTGGAGACGTCCGGGGGAGATGGAGGACCGTGGGGGAGGCAGGGCCCCGAGCAACTGGGAGAGGAGGAATCCGTAGGTAGGTGACAAAAAAAATATATGTTGGCAAGCAACATATATCTTAGATACAAGATTGTAAGTGGTAGAAATATCAAGTAAAAATCTGTTGTAGAACTTGCTACTGTATAGTCATTTCTCCTTGGAAATGTTTTTTCTTGAAGTGGTTATTGACAAAAAGCTATTGTATGTTACTGTGGTCATGTTTCTGCTTGTACCTTTACACAATGAAGAACAATATCAGCCATATTACTATGACACAGGTCTGAAACAAAACTACTATACAATATATGAAGTATAGCTGTGAAGAAACCCTGCATTAGACTCTAGGAACATTCGGCAGCTGCAGTCACTACTTTACCATCTTTTTTTTCCATCCCTCAGTCCATAGTTGGAGGTCCTTCCTGGATTTCCTTTACAATGTGCCAAGCAGCACGAACAAGCAGGAAGCACATGGCCTAAGCTGATGACCTTATGTAGCAGGAAGCACGTGGCCATCCCTACCTCACAGGTAAACAGAAGCAGTGACCCATGACAGGGGAGAGCAAACATAGCAGCAGTGACTCCTCCACACTGCTACAGGATCAGTATTATTAGGAATATAGAAGGTTTCTGGATTTCACTAGGAACGTAATATACCTATTTACTTTCATGAACTTTATTTTATGAAGTTCTTAGAAGCTCATTTTTTTCTGCATAAAATCCTACAATTTGTACCTGCTTGGGTTTGTCCTCTGTGTACTCATGAGCTGTGAAATTCCCTATTTAAAAATTAGCCAATCAGTGACTTCAGCATGTTGCCACTGATGGGCTACCATGAGACAGGGAAACCCCTGTACATCGAAAATTCACTATCATCACGAGCTGCAAAGGGAAAACAGTTAGGACAAATTTGTAAGTAAAAACAGAACTTTTAAGCACTTCTTAATAAAACTAAGTACACAAAAGTAAAAAAGAGATACATACATATATTATATTCTTAGTGAAATCCAGAAACCTTCCATATCCCGTTAACAAACTTTAAAGAAAGTAATACAACTAGTTTTTACTTAGAAAAATAAAAAAAGTAAATATTGATGCGTCTGTAGGACCTTGGATGGATCCATGACACATTGATGGAAACTGTGTGTGAGGGGCGTTAACATTTCTGGAGAGTTATGGTTACATAGTTACATGGTTGAACTTGATGGACTGAAATTATTTTTTTTTAACCTTAAAAACTTTTTAAGATCTCCTCTGATCTGCAATATGCGTATTGACTATTAATTAATTAGTTGTATATAAAAAAAATCAAAAAAATCAATTCCCTCCTGATCCCAGACACCGGCGACCGGACTTCTCTCTGGATCAATACTGCCTCTCTAATTATCCATGATAACCCTGAATTCCCTTTTTAATTATAAATAAATCCAGTCCCCTTTTAAAGTTATCTATCGAATCCGCTGCCACCACCTCCTCTGGTAGAGAATTCCACAGATTAACCACCCTTACTGCGAAGAACCCTTTTCTTTCTTTTAGGTGGAATCTTTTTACTTCTAACCTCAAGGGATAACCTCTTGTCAGTTGAAAACCTCTTGGCAAAAAAAGCTCCCTTGACAAATCTTTATACTGACCCTGGATGTATTTATATAAGGTAATCATATATCCTCTTGGATGATGCAATGTGTCTGCATCTGGGCAAGTGAGGTGGAAGAGGTGTGATATAAATTTCATTTTTTTCCTATTAGCTACCAAAGGTGCTTTACTACTGCCTTCTCCCTCTCCCTGGACCGCTCTCTCCACTGATAGCTTCAAATACACCCCCCCCCCCATTACTATGCTCTCAGGATGTGATGTAACAAGCACAAAATAGATTCATATACTCAAGAGTCTCAAAGTTTTGGCAAAATATGAACTTTTGATGCCTATGGCTTTCACAGTTGCTAATATTGTTAGTTTGATACATACTTGACAAACCAGTGTATTTTTGTTTTCTTGAACTGCAGGGTTCCTTTAAGGCTTTGAACTTTGGGCTATAGTTAGGTAATCAGAACACCCTGAACAGATGAGTTATCAGATTTTAGATCAGATTTAGAGTAATCATGCTTTCCCATACCTTTATAGCAGTGTTTATAAGCGAAGCAAGCAATTCTGTAACTGCTCACTTCTCTGACCCACACTCGCTCTATTCTTACTTTGTCGACTGAAGTTCAAAGATGCGGCAGAGCTGGGGCGGCTGGTTTGTTGTGGTTCGGCATGAGAGAACTGGGGTGCGATGGATGGGGTCTTAGCTTTTCGGGGGCTCACATGCTGTACCTCGGGTGTATGCCAGGTTCTGCGGTTTCATGATTTAGAGAGATAACAGGTGTTAATGCTGAATGGAACCGTGGAAGCGAATCTTGAATAAGTAATCATTTCAAGAGTTTCCCACAGCTACTGGCTCTGCTCCACTGACTCGTATCTAAATTGCATAAACATTTTCATACACTCCCAGCCTTATTGACAATAACAAATGTCAACTGTTGGCAAATGTGTTTCTTTAATATGAATGCCGACTGACAACATGCATTGTAGTAAAGTGTGCTATGGTGTACTGCAATATAGTGACACTATGAAGTTCAGTGTAATGTGAATTAAACTATTCTGTTTCATACAACAACACAGCTCTGACTACTGTAGGGTGATCTTGTTTCAAGCACTGTGGTATGCTACAGAATTACACTGTAATCTTTAGTACAGTAAAGTGAAATTGTCTTTATAGCAGAAACTTCACCTGTTGCTATGCCCGTTTCTTTTCTCCATTCCTAAATCCAGGAGACGTGGTGACGAGGGGGACAGTGGCTCACCCCGTTCACTCAGGCTAGTTGGTGAGAAAATGCGAGAAGCCTCGGAATCAACTGCTGCAAAAGGAAACGTGTTTGTGGTAATAAGGTATGCTAGATCAGATGGCACTATGCATCAAATATTTGTTAAGCACATGCCTGGCAAGGATTCATGCACTAAACTGGTTATGCGATACACATTTGAGATGGATTATTAAAACCATGGCAGGGGGAGGTGACAGCATTGCCTACATGCAAGGGTAGAGACTTTATATGAGAAGAAGAGGGGGCAGAAGGAGTCAAATAACTGGCTAAAACTCCTGAAATACCTGGTCCACACAATTAGCTTTCTAAATCAACAAATCAGTACTTATTGTGCATTCTAGAGTATTCACAAAATTCCAATCACTTACACAAACATTTAGTTTCCTTTAGAGAGATACAGGATGCATGACTGTTTTCCTGAATGAACTGAAGCAGATTTTACTGAAAGGAAATAATTGCAAATGTCCGACTATAAATGCCACCTGTTCTCCGGTCACAAAGTGGTCATGTGTGATGTGGCAATGGGATTCACACAGAATACATAGGAGTTCCTTATCCTGAAAACACATTGTCCAAAAGTACTAGAGCGTATTTCTTATTAAGGGTAACAATTTGGTAGTCACATACCACATAATGGTCCTATCCCTCTGTGGGGTGACAATGTTCCAGGAAAAAAAAGAAACAACAACATGGTCCTACATGTAATTGACACTACAGTAGCAGGAATATGCCATGGACCAACAGGCCAGACAGAAAACATGGCATAGAAGAATTGTGTCCTCTATGACTTTGCACAGTGACTCAGAGCTCAACAAGATATACACTAGCTATTGAACCAATTTAATAGGGTCACAGGCTGGGTCTGACCCTCCAATCACCGGCTGATAGAAAGAGAACCCTTGTATGCCTTTAAGTTCATACATAATTTCACCATTGCTTACATGCTGATGAGACACAATAATCCGACATGGTCTGCCGACTCCCACTACGAGTGGGTGGTCTTGTGTTGCGACCTGATGACATCTTGTGGACAATGGAGTTTGAAGCAATTGGAGGTGAAACATGGCTGTCTGTCCTAGAAAAAGATGAAATATAAACACAGTTAGATATATGTATATATGCCTGTCTCAAACAAGTTTAAAGCTTTCTAATGAGGATTGAGCAAAAACTCAAGTTATAATCTGCTACACTTCAGTATTTATAATATAAAATTTGTGGCAGTGTGATAATGATAAAAGCCACATTTCATTAGTCTGCATAATTTTAAGTAGTATTAAACACAGGTTGTTAAAGAAGATAAAAACATTGTTCTGACAATTATAATTCTGTTGACAAAATGTAGATTAAGCTTCGGCTGTTAGCTTGTATCATTATTGGCACAGTAAAAGCACAGGATCTAATAGACTTTAATATGGATAAGAAGAACCAAAAAGTAGTACAATGTTCTAAGGAAAGGACGTTAAAAATAAACTGCAAATTACAGCTTCGTGCACAGTGTTTGAGCATTATAGTAACCTTTTAACAAAACATACTTTCCTGTCAATTCTCTTGAAATAGGTTTAATATTTCTATTAGTATTTATGTTTGTTGAATTATTCTTTTTTTAAAACTCAATCCGCTCTTGAGTTCCATATCTCCCCAAACAAAAAAAAAACCTTTACATTTGTGTAGTATAAGTACACACAACACAAACCATAAAGGGCCACAAATTATCACACAAAGTAAAGCAGGAGAATAATGCATTTCTATTATGAAGACTACCTGATGCCACATATCAGGTAATCACATTACCCCTGGATCTGAAATAATATTAATACAGAGTAAATTATTATTATCCATTATTATAATTATTATTATCTTATACTAGCGAATTGTCTGTCAAAAAATGACGGCAATAGAATTGTAAGTCAAGGAATGTTGTTTGGGGCAGTCATTATTTTTTATGGTGGTGTGAGATCTTGATGCTGATTGCGAGGCTCGTGCTGAGCCTCTTGGTTGTTGTATTTTTTTTTTTTTTAGCAGCGGCGCTTTTGCTGTCATTGTAAGGTCGGCGCTGATCTGTTTTTTGTGCTTATTGCAAGGCTGTAATTATTGCAAAGTAATACATGCAGAAAGCATTGTACTGAAGAGCTGACAATCTGTTTTCATGTTCGTGCAGCATACAACGTAGCTTTCTAGTGTTGTGGAGCTGAGGTGTAGGTGTCAGCAATGTGTGAAGTGTGTGGTGTAAATAGGCTGCGTGCGCGAGGGGAAGCCGTTAGTGTAGCTGGGTACTTCGGCATTCTGTAAATTAGTGTTGTAAAATGGAGGCGAATGTGTATGTGGTAGGCGGGGTTGTATGATGAAGTGTCCTTGCTAATAGGGTATGTTGTAGGTAATAAGGGTTTTTGTAAAAGCCATATTTGCTTTGTGGGATTTAGCGGCTTTAGGCGTCGTGTAGCCTCGTTTTCTTCGGCGGCCATTTTCTCTCTCGCTCAGAGATTTTTGAGTGGCTAAACTTTGTAAAGTTGACAGAATTTCGAGATTTGAGCAGTGTTGCAGAGGTCCTGGGTTTTCCCCCTTGGTGTGGGTAAGGTTTTTTTGTTGTTGTTTTTTTTTTGTGTGTATTTGTGTGTTTTTTAATGTTTGCCGCTGTTCGTGGTTTGTCCATTAAAGTCGTATTTTTGCGAGTCCATAATTTTTTTCTAAGTGCAGTGGCTCGTATATTTTTTGTATAAGTCCGTAGTTAGTCATTGCGTGTTTAAGGTTTTTTTTTTAAGTGCCGCTTGTGTGGTGGTTTGCCACCGGTTGTGAGTCGCCGTAGAGCCTCCACCTCCGCAAATGCGGCCCCTCACTTGGCGAGGGTCCGCATTTGCGTGCTGCAATGAACCATGGTGAATGTACTACATGGTTCTTTCTCGATTGCCGCTGACGCTTGATGTTAAAGCGTTAATTCACAATCACTTGTTCTGAACGATGTATCAGTAATTCTTCAAATTCTAAACCAGTCACCTGATTCCGCTTCAATTTTGATTTTACAAGATGATGAATCTTCCACCTTCCAAGTTCATATCATGGCATCTTGTTCTTCTATTGCTTTTTTTCCTCACAAATACACTTCCCTGAATTAAATCCTTTGATATATTTGAAGGTTTTTTATCATATCAACCCTGTCTCTTCTGCCTGCAAAGCTATACATGTTCATGTCATGCAGTTTTTACTTAGAAGTTGTGTCTTTTAGACCATACGCCAGTTTAATTGACCTTGTTTCAATGGGCTATAATTTGTTTATCTCCTTTTTGAAACATGCAGTCACACAGTATACAATGCACAAACAGAATTATTTTTTTTGTATATTCTAGAAGTACTTTAATAACACATGTACTCACACTGTATGCACAGCTCGATGAGTGCTAGGTGTCACAGGTCTCTGTAAAGGCACATCAATGCTCTGCAGAACCCCAGGGAATGTCTTCTTTTTTAGTTTGAGGGTGTGGGTCATGATCTTAAAAAGAAGAATAAGAGAGAGAGAGTTCAGTGTATAATACTAGTCTTGGTGCAGTTCATGATAGCCATTACCTTTGGCCACAATTTTAGATTCCTAAGACAGCAGCATCCTCTCTACCCAATAACTCTCATATATTTATATTTAAATCGTTACATTAAACTGTACATATGTCCTAATATGTTCTTAGTATTTTTGTCTTACCATTTGCATGTGCTCCACATACTGCTATCTTCCAGCAGCAAGACACACTAGCACATACCCCAAAATACATCCAGGAAATGAGGTCTATCCATTCTGCCACATAAGGTACCTCCTTGAGGGAGGGTGAGAAACATCAGCAAAATACCCACACTCTCGCAATCCACCCTACATACTTTCCTATTAATAATTAGATATACCTTTTCTAATAAAACACTTACCCATCAGGGAGTAAACAGACTTTTTCCAACCCTTGGCTACTTTTGGGGAGTTAGATGTAACTTCTTTAATTCAGTTCTAAAAATATACTGTATGCTAATGATTAGCGTTAACATTTCCAATCCATTCCTCCTGTATAAGCAGCACAGTATTAGGCAGGGTCAATAATGCGCTTGTTTGGGGTAGTAGGTGGCTTTCTTTTTGGATGAGTATGGATCAAACCTGGGTCTGAGATGAATGCAAATAAAACACACCACTTCACATAGAAAAAGCAGTAGTTCCTTTAGTACAAGATCTGTTACAAAGTATTATTTAATAATCTGAAGCACACAAATAATGCTTTTTACTAAATATGCAAATAATGTTTTAATGTGAACATACCCCAAGGTATTCTGTGGTCATAAGTGCCTCTCCGGCCAGTTCTCCAGGATGAGGTTGAACAACTTCATCCTTGTCTAGATCAGCTTCCAGGACATCTTGCTCCTCCTAAACAGAGTAAGGTGTTAGTAGGGACTGAGGCCTTATGTTCCCATCACATATATAGTTCTCAGTGTCTGGAACACTTACAATGTTGGTCACGCTTTGCGGCCATCGAGCCGTTACGGGCAGCAACCTCGAGGGCTGGGGGACTTAGGCTGCAATGAGCGCCAAAGGCGGTCATTTCAGGGCTCGCGATGAGCGCCATAGGCGGTCATCATCAGCGGCGCACGTGGGACTTACCACCCGTATGTCAAAACTCGTACATGCACTGTGCGCTTTGCAAAAATCCGACTTTACTAGCCGAACCATGGAACTCGAAAGACCTTAAAATAACAAGAAATATGCCTCAAATTAACTTACACGGTCAAACACAGTGGCAGGGGCAGGGAGCCCGTGAGTGAGGTGGCAAGTTAATTTGAACCATATTTGCCATTTTTTTACGTTCGAAAATCACCTTAGCGAGAAAAAAAATGGCTGCCCAAAAAACACAAAGGACGTAAAACTAACCCGTAGAACGTAAAAACGAGCCCTATGCAGTAACACTTAAACGCAAGCCAGTAACACTTAATCCAAGCCACTAACATTTACTACAAGGCAGTAACACTTAACCCAAGACTGTAACACTCAAGAATGACGCCTATAAAGTACACAGGGTGAGAGGCTTGCAAGGAGCGCCGAAGGTGATCATTGCAAAGAAGGAAAGTTGCGGCTCGCAATGACATTTTTAGCGGTTATTAGTGTAATAAAAAAAAAATGTTTCAGGCCTGTTCACAAACACAGTAAAGCATGCGGTGAAGACAAAGATTTATAGCAGCTTTTCCCTGAAATCAGGAGTGCAGGAGCAGTTAAACCCACAACTGACCTGTTAGTTGATTTCAGCGTGCCATTTTCTGCACAGATGAATTTGTGAAGAGTCAAGTTTTTATTTTATTTTTTTTGCTTCTGCTCACTGCACGGAGCTGTTGCTGTGTCTGTCTGGGGGCTTGACAGTGACACGTGTAAACACCAATTTAATTTATTAATTTCTCAGCGAAACAACGCATTTCAAACAGTATTTCAACATGCTTTTAGGAGATCTTTACAGTGGTGTGGTCCAAATTGTGCTGAATTAAGCGGCCATTTAAGAAGGTTTACGTCCCTCAGGATGCAGACTATCACATTTATTATGTTAAATCAGGAGTGTTAATTTTGCACTACACACGAGGGAAGGTACAAATGTATTTACAATGATAATGGTAATATATGACCAGTGGCACATTTGCAGACAGACCAAGTGGCGTCCATCTACACAGCAAAAACAGATGTTTTACTTTCTAAGTAAATCAGAAAGCAATGTATGGTTTCCGGTTTTGTATGTGCAGATGTGTAAAGTCACTTCTTAATTGTATTCAATTATATGGAAGCAAGGCGAGCAGTTGAGGCACACAGGACTTAGGTTGCAATAAGTGCCAAAGGCGCTCATTGCGGCCTCGCGATGAACGCAGCAACCGCTTAAAATCGCCATCGGCGCAGGACTTTCACTGCCCGCGTAACTCTAAAACCCCAGAAAACTGACAAAATACTTTAAAAAAAATGTTTGTTTTTTTTAAAACACACTCTCACACAGCAAGGGGAGAGCTAGGAAGCCGGGGAGTGAGGTTGCAAGCGAATTTGAGCTATATTTTCCTTTTTTTGTCAATCGACAATCGGCTAAGCAAAGAAAAAAATGGCGGATGAAAAATGTAAAAATTCTGAAACATGATGAAAACGAGGCTGAGCAACACCAGGCACGCGGGACTTACAAAATACACGACTCAAAGACATTAACACTAACACTAACACAGGACTCTGAAAATAAAACCAACAGCTGTCAGCACACACCACGCAAAGATTTAGCAGACACACAGAGGAGAAAGACACAGGGAATGGACAGGGGGGAGATTGTGGAAAGAGACACATGGTATTCCCAAGCACAAAACTTGCAGGTTATCGAACCCTGCAATGAGTGGGCCATACAGTAGGCGGGAGGAAAGTACAGCGAGCGGGAGAGGGCTGCAATGATCGTCGTGGGGCTTGCGATGCGCGCCGAAGGTGATCATTGCAAAGCAGGAAAGTTGAAGTACATCGGGGGAGAGGCTCGAAATGAGCGCTGGTCAGCCTTCCACTAGGAAATTGACCGTCAAAAAAATGACGGGAATAAAATTGTAACTTATAATTTTCGTTTCTGCTTTTTTACTTCTTGGGTAACAGGAGGTCTTTAACCCTAAGGAAAGTGGTACCCCTGAACAAGAAATATAGCAATTCAAGGTGCGGAAACTTACAATAGGACTAATGGAGACCTCATTAGCTTTCAACATAATTGCGATTCAAGATTTTGTTTTTTACCTTCTACAAATATTTTAAAGAATATTAATGATTAATAATGTGAAAAATAGAGTATATTGTAAAAGTGTACAGTGTTTTTTTTTAAAGAAATGAAAAGTGAGAGATTAACATGGACATTGTATTAATCTTGTCTGCACAGACATAACAAGCTGGCAAATCTATTTGCCTTTATGTTATTGTCCCATATATCCATATATATCCTCCCTACATAGGTCTTGTCAATAGACATAGCTGTTATTAATACTGTTATTTTTCATGAAAATGTGAATACACACATCATTGCATATACAGAAGAAATACATAATGAGTCAGCATACACTGTAATACTTGACCACTTTTATGCGAGAATAATTAATTATATGCTGTTCATTTACAGATATACAGAGTTTCCAGTGGCTCGAATTTGCATGGCTTACAACAGCGACAGGCTACCTATTTTTCTCAGAGGGTGCTTTAAACATTTTTATTTTACCAAAAGCAAAATGATTAAAGCACTGCTTGATAGGAATTAATTTGTAATAGAGGTATAGAGTATTTACGAGTACAATTGGATTCTATTTGCTAGTTAGACAGATATAACAAACTTTAGTTGAAAGGAAGCAGTCACTCCCAATCCAGAGAAAAGGTTGTTTGTAATGTGCATGAGGAGTTAAGAGAACACGCCTTTTATTGCTGCAATACGTTAGAGGAGATGGATGACGTGAGCAGCATGGAAACACAAAAATTAATTTTAGCTGTCTCAGTTAAGAACTGCAGTTATAGTTTTGTTTGGTGCCTGTTTGAACCAATTAGTTTTAAAAAGCTCAGCTTTCTAGATGTCTGACACAAATAGGATTTTTTTTAAATGGTTGTTCTCTGTTCCCAGCAGCAGCTGTCAAACTACAGATCATGGATTTCACCATTGTCTGCACAGCAGCTACATTGGGCCAGATGCACTAAAAGGTGAAGTGCTGGAGAAATCTCCATTTCTATGTTATCTTACGGTGCAGATTTACAATTATTTGATCTCCAAAAGCACACCCATGTTTATCAAAGTGTAAACATTTACATAGGATTCATTATGTTGGAGTGGTAACCAGCAATTATTAAATGAAAACTGCCTTCATTGTTGTAGGAGTAGGTAAAAGGTTTGTGTAGGTAAAAGTGTTTCCTCTCCATTGTGATGCACATACCATACAGCTTTTCTATGACTCCGAGTGCACAGAAAAACATCACTATACATTTATATGCATTCTGTCACGCTTTTAAACTCAACAATTCTAAGAATCCAGAAGGAGGGGAATTTCACTTATATCTATAATAATGTATACCTCCACAAACAAAAAAACAATGGGTCTTATGTGCTAAGGTGTGAAGCATAGAGAACGCAGAGATGTCACATATCAGGAAATCTCAGAAACAGCCTTATCCAGGAGCTTGTCTTTGCATATTAATACATATGCCCCAATATGCTCTAGACATTTAGTATTGGTTAGCTTACCAATTGCATTAGCTGTACTACTACATGCAATTTGACAACTCACCTTCAGTTATATGGTGCATTTCAATTTGCTCTTCGTTCAGCAAGTCAACTTTGCATTTTTAATTTCTACATTTGCAAAACAACTCACCAGATAATTTCCCCCCAGTCAGTATACGTATACAGTGCATATAAGGGAAGCTTGCAAAAAACCACCTTTTTGTTTCTAAGCCAAGTAGAGACCTTATAAATGGCTCATAAAACTAATTTAACTACAAAGCAGTAACAAAAGGATATTTAAACTCCATGCTGATCTAAGAATTACAAAAAAATAAAGCAAACAAAAAACAAAAACTGCCAACTACCTAAGCCCTAATATTTTGAAGGTCTAGGAAGGCTCATTCCAATCTTTTCAACTATGGAATGGGCAACCTACTTTACAATGTAGTCACAGGTATGACAAATGAAAAGGGAAATTAGCAAAACAACAAAGTGAGAGTTGCTCAATCAGAGAACAAACTAACCTTAATAGGACATGATAACCCACTTTGTTGTTTTGTATATGCAAATTACCCTTAGGGATTAATCTCCCTAAGAGGTGTAGGGGAGTCCAGACATGGACCCCTTGCTCACTGTGCCTTAGGGAGTTCAGATACACCTTACTGACGAGGCCCAATGAAGGCCGAAACGTACGTCTGGGGTTTGCGGTTTCTCCTGTTCAGGGTAGAATTGCCTGGTATTTCGGGGCTGGGTCACCCTAGCGAGTGGGACCAGACTGATTTACTACAGGATATTTATCCCTGTGAAGGACACAAGTAAACTAAAAGAGGCAGCTCTCAGAGTGGGTTATTATGTCCATAGAACTAACCTATTAAGGTTAGTTCGTTCTCTGATTGAGCACCTCTCACTTTGTTGTTTTAATTATAAACAGTATTAAAAATGAGCTATACATTGTACTCGAAAATTTCCTCTACAGTAAACCTTTTCTAAAACATTTAGAATTGATTTTGTAGTTCCTTTTTGCTAATGGTGGTTAAAAGTCCTTGATAAGGCTGAGAGAGAGATTTAAGCATACTGTAATCTTAATTAGCACATCAAAGCAGCTAATTCATATACAAAAGCTGCTGATGTTCATATAGATACAGAAAACAACCACATGGAAATTCCCAGGGGTGAATCAATTTTGGAAAAAAACAAACAAACAAACACAACATATAGCCAGTTTTTCATGCTCTTAAGAATAACCAGAAAACAACTTGTAATGGCTTGAATGAAGGCCCCTTTACATGGATTTATTCATCCAAATCAATATTATAAACAAAGCCAAATACATTACTTAAATGTATAGGTTCTGAACTGAACACTATTCTACTATCGGACACTGCTATTTCAGGCCTCAAAATGAACAATGATAAAGTTGCAACATCTCAACGTTTGCTTCAAATGGCAAAATTCACATATAAAATAGTTAGAAGTTCAAATCTCCACTAACACTTATACAAATTAAATTACAAACCACTTATGGCTAGTTTAATGAAATACCCCAATAATTGGCATAACCTAAAACTACTGTGACAAAGTAAGGCAAATGAATTAGTGTGCTGTATGTCGAGTCTAGAGCAGTTAAAGTGTTTAACGAGCTTCGGCTCAATAAGGGAATTCACCTGAAATCGGTCAGGAGGGTATTTAAGAGACCTACAGCAAGAGTGAGGGTGTTTTTTTTATTGGTTGTTGGTTGTAAACCTGGAGCTGAAACACTGAAAAGTGTTTTGAACCTGCTGAAAGACCAGATTAACTGGAAAAATAGCTGCACCTGCATTTGGGGAAAAGTTGAGACATACAACCTGGAGATTGTGCTCATCACAGCTTTCCTACATACAAACAAAGCCCTGAACATATATAAGATAAAAAAGGTACCACTTAAAGAAACACTGTTCTTTTACCCCGGGGATTGCTCATGTAAAGAAAACAGCACATGCCAAAAAGAGGGTCTATGTGGTGGGGCATTTAGAGAGAATATCTGAGGAAGAAGTATTTTTGAAAGAGGGCTGTGTACAGAGAACTGGTTTCTTTTACCTCATTGGCCAAGAAGAAACTCCAGTGTTAGCCAAGGCATTTCTGCAGATTAATCAGCTTGTTTACTGATATGTTTATTTTTTATTGCTGAATTTAAGCAATTTACTTTAATAAAAAGCCCCCCAAAACAAAAAAATATTTCTGTATATATACACACATACAACATAAGAAACTGCCCCCCAACTGATACATTACCATATTACTCTTACTAGGTAGAATTGCTACTACTAAGATGGATCTATTACCCAAAATTCTCAATCTATTTAGGGCGCTCCCCATCCACTATGTCTGAAGGACAAATGCTTACAAGCAGAATGGTTTAAATTTAAATTTATTTGGCGACAAACAGTGTACAGCAAGCATTTACTCAGGCAAACAGAATGGGGTTTTGTAGCTCAGCTACACCAAATTATGTAAGGCCATTTAACTACTAATCCAATACATTATGTGGCTATCCCACAACACATAAATAAATACAATGACATAAACCCCATTAATCAATAAACTGCCAACTCTTAATTCTCCACTAGAACCAGTTACACATAAACCACAATCCTTGGGTCATTTGTACCTTAAGAATTGGACTGAACTTTGATTACTAATAATTGTACACTTTATGACGAATGGAAAAGTGACTTCATTTGAGCATCGGGGAATTGAAAAAAGAAAAAAAAAAAAAGCTCATTACTCTTCTGTACAGATAACCCACTTTATCAATTCTTTTTCCCAAAATAGGAGGTATATTGATCCCTTACTATATCTGCCTCATTGTCTAAACTTAAAGGGCAGTGGAAACAGGATCTGAATATATCTATAAATGACAAGGAGTGGTTTGGAAGTCTAGCATTTTCTACTTCTAGTTGTAAAAAACAGCCTTAAAGTGATACACAGAATGTACATGGTTCCTAAAAGTATACATAACATTCAGAAAAGTGTTTTAGAGGTTGTCAATCTGAAGAGTCATATTTACACACATGGTGGTCATTCCCCGCTACTGAGAGAATTTGGAGAAAAATGGAAAGAGTGGTCCATTACATTTATGACAGATAACAAAACAAAAATCCACTATTTTGGCACCTAATAATACACAAAATACGTAATATTTTTCTTCAGAGAAGATATTCGTATGTTTATTGTGAATATACGTTTCCAACACTTTTTTTTTTGTATTTCTTCAGTTAAAAACATTTGTTTTGGTTATTTTACTTTGTTAGGTTTTTAATAGTTCTATGTTTTTTTGTAAGAAAACAAAAAACAGACTAGAAGTCAAAATGGGAATTTTAATTGTTTTAAATGGTTTATCAGGTGAGATCTGTATTTAATGACACCAGATAACGATTACAATTGATTTGAGATGGTATGTTCCATGTAATAACACTCTCCTTCAATAGAAAAATATATCTGATCTGCAGGAGCTCTTAAAGTGTTCTTCTGCCCTCTGCATGCAAGCTCTGCCAAATCCACCTGTCCTTCATACCCTATTTGCCACTTGTGGTGAATGGCAACAGCAGTACCCATCCCTGCCTTAAGCAAAGCCTGAACTTCATTCTTCTAGCTACTTGGCTAAAGGGGTTGGGAGTACAATAAAATAACTATAGCCAATCAGAGAAGGATGCTGTCCCATTCTTTGGCTACACTACAACTTCCCAGGCTCTGAATGAACAAAATGTGATCTTACAAGGAGCATGTAAATGTACTTAAACAATGAGTAATTGTATATGGGATGATCAAAAATAATATCACTATTCTATCAAAAATAAATAGGAGCTCTTGCAAAATCTGAAATGTGGCCGAAAGGGCATCTTTGATGCTGCTGGTAACAAAAGTATTACTATTCAATTTTTTTATTATTTAGTACTTTAGTCCACCAGAGTCAACAAACCCATTTTGGAAAGGGTCTTGAGGTACAGGTAGGAGGACCCACCCTACCAGTCAGTAGACGTCATATAGGAAATCACAGCTTGCTGTCTGTCCAACTCACACAGTGATATGTACAGGTTGACATAAGCAAAGGAAAATCTAAAAAAAAAAAAAAACAAGGATAATAAAACTTTATATATAGTGTGCTAAAATTTGTTCATGCTGTTAAAAGAGCAATGGCATATTTTACCACCTCGGTATCCCTTTTACCATACTTCAGTCCAGCAGGACTATTTAAATCTCCTGCATCCATGGTATTAATCTCTATCTAACAGGGATGTGCTGAAACGGCAGATTCAACTGCAGAATTATTGTGGTTTAACCTTACATAAACCCTATGTCATCTTGTTTTCATGAGGAAATAAGCATACTAACCTTTGTAACATCACACAAGCTTATCATTTTATATCTGCATTAGATAATGGATCAAGTAAACTGTAAATTATTAAACTGCAAGAAAGTTAAATAACTGTTAAATTTATAACAAGGTCAAATTATTAGTCTGACAAACTATTAGTTTGACCCAGTTAACATGTTCTACTGGAACTAAACACCATTAAAACGTGTTCTCTTTACCCATCAAATAGTATAAAGGATATACTGTATATACTAGAGTATAAGCCGACCCTAGTATAAGCCGAGGCACCTATTATACTACAAAATACTGGGGAAAATGAATGACTCGAGTATAAGCCGAGGGTGGGAAATGTGCTGCCCCCTGTGTCCCCCCTCTCCCTCCCCTGTGTCTCTTCTCCCCTCTCCCTCTCCTGTGTCTCTTCTCCCCTCTCCCTCCCCTGTGTCTCTTCTCCCCTCTCCCTCCCCTGTGTCTCTTCCCCCCCTCCCTTATCACCCTCCTCAACCCCCCTCCTCATCCTCAACCCCCCTCCTCATCCTCAACCCCCCTCCTCATCCTCAACCCCCCTCCTCATCCTCAACCCCCCTCCTCATCCTCAACCCCCCTCCTCATCCTCAACCCCCCTCCTCATCCGCAACCCCCCATCCTCAAACTCTCTCCTCAGCCCCCTCCTCATCCTAAACCCCCCCATCCTCATCCTTAAACCCCCCATCCTCATCCTTAAACCCCCCTCCTCACCCTTAAACCCCCCTCCTCACCCTTAAACCCCCCTCCTCACCCTTAAACCCCCCTAAATACCTCTCCCCTCACTTACCTCCATCTGCAGCTGCAACTGCGGCCTCCACGCTCCTTCCTGCGTCTTGACCCGGCCAATGCTAATGACGTGGCGCGCATGTGATGTCACGTCATTAGCATATACCTGGTGCCGACGCAGGAAGGAGCGGAGGCCGGAGGAGCAGCTGCAGATGGAGGTAAGTGAGGGGAAAGGGAGAAGGGGAGATATTTAGAGCGGTAAAGTGAGGAGGGGGGTTTAGAATGAGATGGGGGAGTTGAGGATGAGGAGGGGGGGAGGGAAAGAGACACGGGGGGGGTTAGAGAGACACGGGGGGGGGTTAGAGAGACACGGGGGGGGGTTAGAGAGACACGAGGGGGGGGGGGTTAGAGAGACACAGGGGGGGGTTAGAGAGACACAGGGGGGGGTTAGAGAGACACAGGGGGGGTTAGAGAGACACGGGGGGGGTTAGAGAGACACGGGGGGGGGGTTAGAGAGACACGGGGGGGGGGGTTAGAGAGACACGGGGGGGGGGTTAGAGAGACACGGGGGGGGGGTTAGAGAGACACGGGGGGGGGTTAGAGAGACACGGGGGGGGGGTTAGAGAGACACGGGGGGGGTTAGAGAGACACGGGGGGGGTTAGAGAGACACGGGGGGGGGGGGGGTTAGAGAGACACGGGGGGGGTAGAGAGACACGGGGGGGGTAGAGAGACACGGGGGGGGGGGGGTAGAGAGACGGGGGGGTTACAGAGACACGGGGGGGTTACAGAGACACGGGGGGGTTACAGAGACACGGGGGGGTTACAGAGACACGGGGGGGGTTACAGAGACACGGGGGGGGTTACAGAGACACGGGGGGTTACAGAGACACGGGGGGTTACAGAGACACGGGGGGGGTTACAGAGACACGGGGGGGGGTTAGAGAGACACGGGGGGTTAGAGAGACACGGGGGGTTAGAGAGACACGGGGGGTTAGAGAGACACGGGGGATTAGAGAGACACGGGGGGTTAGAAAAGGGGTGAAAATCTCGGCTTATACTCGAGTATATACAGTACATCTATTGTGGCTGAACAAGATCCAAAACCAAGTGAACATACTTTGCTGACAAACAGCCCCATTAAATTTGGGCTACGTGGTTAATCGTAGCTTGTAACGTAGCTCGCAAGACTTCAGGCTATTAAATTAGCCTCTTAAAGCAACCCGCAGACGACTTGTGGGTTAAGACGCCCCCTCCTCACCCTTAAACCCCCCTCCTCACTTTACCCCTCTAAATACCTCTCCCCTCACTTACCTCCATCTGCAGCTGCAACTCCGGCCTCCACGCTCCTTCCTGCGTCTTGACCCGGCCAACGCTAATGACGTGGCGCGCATGTGATGTCACGTCATTAGCATATACCTGGTGCCGACGCAGGAAGGAGCGGAGGCCGGAGGAGCAGCTGCAGATGGAGGTAAGTGAGGGGAAAGGGAGAAGGGGAGATATTTAGAGCGGTAAAGTGAGGAGGGGGGTTTAGAATGAGATGGGGGAGTTGAGGATGAGGAGGGGGGGAGGGAAAGAGACACGGGGGGGGTTAGAGAGACACGGGGGGGTTAGAGAGACACGGGGGGGGGTTACAGAGACACGGGGGGGGTTACAGAGACACGGGGGGGGTTACAGAGACACGAGGGGGGGTTACAGAGACACGGTGGGGGGGTTACAGAGACACGGGGGGGGTTACAGAGACACGGGGGGGTTAGAGAGACACGGGGGGGTTAGAGAGACACAGGGGGGTTAGAGAGACACAGGGGGGTTAGAGAGACACAGGGGGGTTAGAGAGACACAGGGGGGTTAGAGAGACACAGGGGGGTTAGAGAGACACGGGGGGGGGGGTAGAGAGACACGGGGGGGGGGTTAGAGAGACACAGGGGGGGTTAGAGAGACACGGGGGGGGTTAGAGAGACACGGGGGGGGGTTAGAGAGACACGGGGGGGGGTTAGAGAGACACGGGGGGGGGTTAGAGAGACACGGGGGGTTAGAGAGACACGGGGGGTTAGAGAGACACGGGGGGTTAGAGAGACACGGGGGGTTAGAGAGACACGGGGGGTTAGAGAGACACGGGGGGTTAGAGAGACACGGGGGGTTAGAGAGACACGGGGGGTTAGAGAGACACGGGGGGGTTAGAGAGACACGGGGGGTTAGAGAGACACGGGGGGGTTAGAGAGACACGGGGGGGTTAGAGAGACACGGGGGGGTTAGAGAGACACTGGGGGTTAGAGAGACACTGGGGGTTAGAGAGACAAGGGGGGGTTAGAGAGACAAGGGGGGGTTAGAGAGACAAGGGGGGGTTAGAGAGACAAGGGGGGGTTAGAGAGACAAGGGGGGGTTAGAGAGACAAGGGGGGGTTAGAGAGACACGGGGGGTTAGAGAGACACGGGGGGTTAGATAGACACGGGGGGGGGGGTGGAGTAGAGAGACACGAGTATAAGCCAAGGGGGACCTTTTTAGCCTTAAAAAAAGGGGTGAAAATCTCGGCTTATACTCGAGTATATACAGTACATCTATTGTGGCTGAACAAGATCCAAAACCAAGTGAACATACTTTGCTGACAAACAGTCCCATTAAATTTGGGCTACGTGGTTAATCGTAGCTCGTAACGTAGCTCGCAAGACTTCAGGCTATTAAATTAGCCTCTGAAAAGCAACCCGCAGACGACTTGTGGGTTAAGACGCGGTAAGGCCGAAAAAAGCAGAAAAAAGCGAGATGAGCAATGTTGAACTTTGCGGACGTAAATCTTTTGATCTGTCAATCCGGTAACCGCTAAAATTCCAATCATGCTATTAAATTGCAACAAAGTCACTCGCGAGCAAGCCCGTAACACGCAAATGGAGCCCAACTGCAAATAAAAACACACTACTGTACTAATATTAACAAGGAATTATATTAAAGGGAAAGTGATGTTAGGACTTAGAATTAATAGCACAACATTCTCAATCCGGCAAATCGGCCCAGAAAAATGCTTTATTTCATGTATAATATCCCGGCAATCAATGTGTTAATACATATACAGTAATTCGCATGTGATAGAATATAATACTTACGGCTTTATTAATATTGCATTACAATTGGAATATGGAACCGAACGGAAAATTTAATTGTAGCCTGAAGAACTTTGAAATCTAACCTCCCCTTTTGCAGTGACGTAATGATGATGATCTCTTACCATTGGGTCCGTCTGACTAATTGATCCTGCGCAGGGCCGCAAATCCAACGTTCGACGAATGAGTTACGGGTTTGCATATCCAGCTCGTAACTCACAGCCCCTTCTAATTTAATAGCCCCTTAAATCCGTAACTCTTCAAGTGAGCAGCCGTTGCAGATCTCACGTTGCACTTACGGGGCTGGCATTTAATGTGGCTGATGGTTGGCAATTATGTTTTACTACCTTTAAAGGAACCATTGGCTAGAACAATCTATAAAGCATACAAAACAGCATATTTTTCATAATAAAGTCATAAGTAGTTAGTGTTAGCTCTAAGGTATTCAGTGTTCGCCTTTTTAAACCTGCCTTGCACTCTTTTGGTGATTGACTTCATAGATTGCCCCCTAATAGCTAACTGAAGACTATTTTGGTCAGTTACTGAATAATATTTGTGATGTGCTTGTTTGTGTTTGTAGGTTATGCAACAAATTGAGGTAAAAGTGTTACAGAATGATGTGTGTGTGATGTGTCTGTGTGTAATATATATATACTAGCGAATTGCCCGTCAAAAAATGACGGCAATGAAATTGTAAGTGAGCTAATGTTGTTTGGTGTGTAATAATGAAATATATAATACATTAATAAATGAATATACTTTACCTATTTGGAAGCATTGTGTTGAAGAGATGTGAATGTGTGTTGACATTGCTGCAGCATTAGTGTTGTGGAGCTGCTCTCTAAGCGTGGTGAATGTGTGCAGTGTAATACTGTGCGTGCGCGAGTCAAAACCGTACGCGTAGTGTCGTACTTCCGCATTTGCGTGAAATGGCGGTTTATGTGTGTTGTGCGTCTTTGCGTATTGTCCGTTGTTGGTTTGTAGTTGTTTTCGAGTTTCGTGTGGTGTTTTGCGAGTGTGGTGTGGTGTTTTACGTCTGGAGAGTGCTGTAGCCTCGTTTTCGTTTTGTCCGTCGGCCATTTTTTCTCTCGCTTAGCGATTTTATTAGTGTCTAAAGTGTTTTATTTTTATTTAAATGAAGGTGTAACTTGTTTTTTTGAGGTGCTGGATGGTTCCTCTTGCTGTAGGTAATCTTTTTATGTGTGTGTTGTGTGTATTTATTGTGTTTTAAATGTTTGTATGTCGGCGTGTTGCGTCCGATGTTTGCGAGGTCGTAATGTGTGGTAACGTGTTTCGTAGGTTGTTTGCGTTCCTCGTAAAATTTAGCGAGTGTCGTAATTTGTGTGTCGTGTTTTTTGAGTAGCGACGTGAAGTTTGCGAGTGTTTGAGGCCCTTGCCCAGTGACCTCGCCAGCAACTGAGGCCCTCGCTTCGCGAGGGGCCTCAGTTGCGAGCGCCTTCGGCGCTCCATGCCAGCAACTGAGGCCCTTGCCCAGTGACCTCGCTACGCGAGGGCCGCGGCTCGCTGCGCGAGGGCCGCGGGCTCGCTACGCGAGCCCGCAAGCGTGAGCAACGACCCGTACGCTCACAACTATATATGTGATTACACATACATACATATACATACTACTTATGTCATTATGCAATACCTGGGCCAGTAAGTTGTAGATTAAAAAAATACTTCAGGCCATCTTGCACACAAAATACATTTTTAGGTTCCACATCACAACAATACTATTCATACAATTAAGTAAAAAAATGTGGATTATAAAAATATGAAAAACATTTTTGGGATGTCAATCAGCAGGTTTAACCCTCTAATTATCGCCATTTTCATTCACTAAGAGACCACTGACAGACTACATGTGAAGGGGGAAGGGGGAATAAATGATCAAAATAAACAATGAATTTCTATCCACTCTAGTAATATGTGGAAGGGATAGAACACGACAGAGGAATTGAGAGAATTCTAATAATCTGCAGATGCATGGACTGCACAACAAAGATCACCTGTATTGAGGAGCCCAGTATGTGCTCTATTATCAGATCAAACTGTATACCAAAGGGTTCTCCAATTCTTGCAGCATAAACATGGCGATCCTTTGAGGGTGGCTAATTATCAGCTAATTAACTCTGGCTCCCTGAGTAACATGACATTTTGCTTAATGGTTACCAAAGGAAAACAGTAGAAAACAAAAAGGTTTTTATAGTAAAAAGCAGCACGGTTGTGAAAAGCAGCAAAAAAAAAGAGCTATTTAAGTGGGAAATTTGCAATAACCATTGGCAGCGAAAGTACATTCAAATCAATAAAACATGGCTTAGCTGTAAGTATTTTCTAGTAAGAAAGCTTGTACAAAAAGGTAAAATGTTTACTTAAAAAAATAAGTAAAAAAAAAAACATTCCAAAGAATATCTCTGATAAGTATACAGTGCCTTGCAAAAGTATTCACCCCTCTTGATCTTTTACCTATTTTGTTACATTACAGCCTTAAGTTCAATGTTTTGTTAATCTGAATCTTTTATGTGATGGATCAGAACACAAGCGTATAAGTTGGTGAAGTGAAATGAGAAAAATATGTACATAAAACTATTTTTTAGAAATAGAAAACAGAAGATTGGCATGTGCGTATGTATTCACCCCCTTTGCTATGAAGCCCATAAAAAGCTCTGGTGCAACCAATTACATTCAGAAGTCACATAATTAGTGAAATGATGTCCACCTGTGTGCAATCTAAGTGCCACATGATCTGTCATTACATATACACACCTTTTTTGAAAGGCCCCAGAGGCTGCAACACCTAAGCAAGAGCCACCACTAACCAAACACTGCCATGAAGACCAAGGAACTCTCCAAACAAGTAAGGGACAATGTTGTTCAGAAGTACAAGTCAGGGTAAGGTTATAAAAAATATCCAAATCTTTGATGATCCCCAGGAGCACCATCAAATCTATCATAACCAAATGCAAAGAACATGGCACAACAGCAACCCGCTAAGAGACGGCCGCCCACAAAATCTCATGGACCGGGCAAAGAGGGCATTAATCAAAGAGGCCGCATAGAGACCTAACGTAACCCTAGAGGAGCTGCAGAGTTCCACAGCAGAGACTGGAGTATCTGTACTCCATGGAGTTGGGCTTTATGGCAGAGTGGCCAGAAGAAAGCCATTACTATCAGCAAAAAAAACAAAATAGCACGTTATGAGTTTGCGAAAAGGCATGTGGGAGACTCCCAAAATGTATGGAGGAAGGTGCTCTTCTGGTCTGATGAGACTAAAATTGAACTTTTCGGCCATCAAAGAAAACACAATATCTGGCGCAAACCAAACACATCAGATCACCCAAAGAACACCAAACTCACAGTGAAACATGGTGGTGGCAGCATCATGCTGTGGGGATGTTTTTAAAGCAGCAGGGACTGGGAAACTGGTCAGAGTTGAGGGAAAGATGGATGGTGCTAAATACAGGAATATTTTTTAGCAAAACCTGTACCACTCTGTGCGTGATTTGAGGCTAGGGCGGAGGTTCACCTTCCAGCAGGACAATGACCCCAAACACACTGCTAAAGCAACACTTGAGTGGTTTAAGGGGGAACATGTAAATGTGTCGGAATGGCCTAGTCAAAGCCCAGACCTCAATCCAATAGAAAATATGTGGTCAGACTTAAAAATTGCTGTTTACAATCGCAAACCATCCAACTTGAAGGAGCTGGAGCAGTTTTGCAAGGAGGAATGGGCAAAAACCCCAGTGGTAAGATGTGGCAAGCTCATAGAGACTTATCCAAAGCAACTTGAAGCTGTGATTGCCGTAAAAGGTGGCTCTTCAAAGTATTGACTTTAGGGGGGTGTATAGTTATGCACATTGACTTTTTCTGTTATTTTGTCCTATTTGTAGTTTGCTTAACAATAATAATAAAAAAAAATCTTCAAAAGCTGTGGGCATGTTCTGTAAATTAAATGATGCAAATCCTCAAACAATCCATGTTAATTCCAGGTTGTGAGGCAACAAAACACGAAAAATCCCAAGGGGGGTGAATACTTTTGCAAGGCACTGTATTATTAGTCCCACATTAAAATACTATAAATTAAAAGACTACTGAATTTCAAGAAAATGGCACTAGTATGTGAGTCAGGTAAATTACCTTGGCAGTTGTGCAAGCCACAAGAAAATTCTGGATATCCTCCAACAAGGTTTTAAGACTCTGGTTATGCTTAGAAGAATCCATCTTGTCTATTTAGTTTTGGCACATTTTTAGCCTAATTTGCATGTCAATATCCAGAATCCTTTGAAATTATATCTGAAAAACAGGTCTCCAGGTCTGCTTGGGACATGCAAGTGTACTTAGAATGGTCTTTTCCTTCCTTAAAGGATATACGGTAAATAGTTTTTCATCACCTGTCTGACCACCGCAGCATAGTAGTATTATTCTTTATCTGTAACGCGCCAAAATATTCTCCAACGCTATACAGGCATCAAGTACAAGGCAAAAACAGTTCCAACACATTGCAAACTAATAGAGGGCCCTAAGCTTAGAATCTAGAGTACATAGTGCTTTCCCAAACACCTTACAGGATTAAAAACTCACTAGCTTACAATCTAAAGCAAACTAACGGTTTGGTCATAGTATTCGCCAAGTCTCATTTCACAGTTGCCACAACCAACCTTGCACTGATGAGCCCCAGATAAGAGTGAACCTGTAGTGTGCGAGTGGGTTCAGAGTCTCTACCCTCATCCATGCCTAGGTTCTTGAGCCTATAGGGACCCTAGTCTTAAATTATTTCCATGTTACATGGGCTTGAGGCAAAAACGTGGTATGTATTGAGCCTCATTTGCATGTCACTACGCAGAATCCTTAGCAGGAGTGGAAATACTGTTTACCGAGAAGTTCTGTGAAAAACAGGTTTCCTGCACAGCTTGAGACATGTATGATAAAAAACTACAAAAAAAACAAATTCTCCAGTTCTTTTACTCCAATATTTTACTCTTTAATGCCTATTAGGAGAGGGTAAGAGAATGGAAGATGAGGAGAATTTATTAAATAATTGCATTTTTTAGAACTTGACCCCTACCTCTTTCTCCTGCACAGAAGCCAGCATACAACAATAAATACACAAGTTCTGCTCTCAGTGAAATGCCCACCTCAAATACAAACCTTCACAGGTTTCTTAAGGGTACACCAGAGGCTTCAAAATGTATTTATTTCTGCTAAATGCTTAGAACAGGAGAACCAAATGTAGCAGAGCAGCTAGAGGGTTAAAAGGACATATAATGTTTCGGGATTTCAATAGGAATATAATACATCTAGGTTTCTCTTTGCTTTTCTGTACTTTATATTATGAAGTAGTGCTTAAAAGGTAATTTTCTGCCTAAAATCATAATTTTTTTACCTGTTTTACCTTACCTCTGTAGCTCATGAATAAAGAGACTGACTCACAGGGATTTGAATTATCCTGTCAGTGACTTCTCACAAGCTACTTTTTGCAGAACTTTGCCACGGATTGGTTGCTATGAATCAGTTCAATCTCTGTACTTAGAAGTACACTGTTCCGCATGGTTTTCCCAACTGCAGTTCATGAAGACAACTTGGAAAATTTTAGGCAAAACAAACAGAAAATAACTTTTGTGAAGATCAGCAGATCCCCAAAGAGCCGACGGAGTCAGAAGAAGAGCTGCTGCTGCTACTACTACTATGGACTGACATGCTATTATCGCTTTCACTTTAAAATTAAAAGACTATACACTTGTTACAGTTATTATTAATAATTTGCCATGTTGAGGAACCCCTTCTGGATCACTACCTTGTCGTGATGAAGGGGCTTGTGTACCTGAATGAAGCGGTGAGCTATACCAAGTAGATTCACCAAAGATAGGCAGGTCATAGCAGAGAGGTCAAACAAATTGTGGAACTGGCAATCCACTCTAGTATCTATGCCAAGAAAACATTATGGATAAGCACAACCAGAAACAAGATATGCCTGGCGTGCTGCCGTCCATAGGATGACGGAGAGTAGGACACGACTGAACAGCAGCAAATGTAACCTTCTGGAGATCAGGGTGTAATAAAATCCAGTAGCAGGTCCAGCCAATGATTAAAGTTCAGCTGACCAGGTATGGCTGCACCCTCTCCAACGCATTGTCTCCAAAGCCCATTTACACATACTTATTACCTTGCCCACCACGCTGTGTCCTTGATCAATGATCGCCCACTAGTAAGATTATCCCCTTGTCCGGGCATCCGGCTGTTAGGTGCAAGTTACTTGGTTTTACACACAAGACACACTGAGCAGTCATTGTTCTAGATAGGAATCCCTGTTTTTGTTAAGTTATACAATTGCACTATTTAATATTTTGGGCTATTAAGAAAGGTTATTGGGAATAAAGATAATGCTCTCTTTTGGACACAGTAATAATGTGTTCTATTGAGGGAAAATAGAGATTGACGCCTTATATCCTCTTTTCCATCAGCCATCCTGTGTGAGAGGATTGTCGAACAGACTTAGATCTATGGGTAGGATTGGTTCCGCTGACCTTTTCAAGCCCAACGAAGATGAAGATCTTGAAAGCTTTTAAGCACTTCTTAATATCGTACACAGAAGTAATGATACATATAGGTATATTATATTCCTAGTGAAATCAAGAAACCTTCAAACCTTCCCTATCCCTTTAAAGTGGCAAACAGAGCACTAGGTGCCCCCAGATGAGGGCCCTGGTACACTGCATCACCCACCCCTACTAAGACTACTGAAAACAGTATGCAGTATGGTGGGAAGCAGCCTGGGGGGCATATCACTGTCTCAGCCCCATGTCATCAGCTCTGTCGCCACTGCCTACACAGAGGTAAAAGCTATATTGTAAGACGTTTGCATTTGTCCCTTAGGCCCTGCCCAGTGAGTGCATGAGCCATCATAGAACCCTTTACATAGAATGCTCATTCTGAAGCTGAACATAGACCTTTATTTTTTAGTCCAGCATACAGGTACAGTTGACCACGCCGCTGATCAAAAGTAAGGCTGCTCTACTGAGGAGGGAACAGACAGTTTGAAACTGAAGATATTTTTTGATATTAAATCAAAATTTCATCACAGATAATAAAAAATCTAATTTTACCGGCATTGTTTTACAAAACTCTTCATGATGATCGTATGTATCTTTCATGAAGATTTATTAAGTCAGAGATGTTGTTTTTTTTTTAGCACTTTGACCATATCATTGTATATGGAAGTCTATTTTACATATCCTATAGGAAACTCTGTTCAGTTTTGGAAATCATCCTGAATCTGCTGACCTTCAACTTCAAATCATGACCTTTTTCTCAAGAAGGAAGATTTTTTCAGAAAAAATATGAA
>CM050165.1:304866349-304876349 GCA_027410445.1 Discoglossus pictus | reverse complement strand
GCTAAACTCTTTTAAAGACCAACATTATGCTATTGTATTAGCCCCTTCCAACCTGTGTTCAATTGCCGTATAATGAACTCAATCTGTCTGTTCATATCAGGATGTCCTTCCTTAATGAAACATTGTAGAATCTCCTGCATACCCTAAAAGAGAGGCAATGACATTTGTTTTACAGTGTTGTCCTGGAATGACATAAAAAAATATAGTTTCAGAAAAGACTAGGTAAGACTAGGTGAGTGGGTAATAATAATAATAATTTGAACAAAATCGGTTTGATCCATTATTATTTTCCCCTGCGTTATTTTGCCTAATTACTCTGCCACTGTAATGGTACAGCATTGAAAAATGTTATGCAGTATAAAGAACTTTTCAATTTATTTTTAAAGTCTCTTGTGTGAGAATACTGAAACTACACTGGTTTCTCTCATTTTTCAAACTGCACTTCCTCTCATCTGTTCTCAAACTGCATTGTGGCAGAGTATCTTTGCACTCATTGTTACCTAGGGTCATGCAGTTAGATGGGCTGTGTGGGAGACCGTTCACTGCCTCTGCATTAATGGATAGAGGGTGCAGTATATAGTATAATCCTATATAGTATAATCTCTATTCTGCCATTCTTTTCCGGTTCCATTATATCCTGTCCTCCTATAGCCTATCCTGTCCTAGACTATCTTATACTGCCCCCTTTCCTCTGCTCCATCCACTCTATCTGACCCCCTTAAAGGGATATGTAAGTGATCTAAAATTATGAATGCCTCTAATACAGGAGAATTAGTAGTGTATAAAAACATTTTTTGCATGAAAATATCCCAAAATAAACATTAATTAGCTTAGCTTGAAGTTAGCAAAATTTCCTATGTTTTTTGGCCTTTGCATTTGATTGTGTACACCCCTAAAAAACTCCATTTGAATTAGCATAACATTAAAATTCAGAATTAGGCTAATACATTGTATCATTCTTCACCTCATTAGCTTCTGGCATGCTTAGTACAAGAACTGCAACAGTTACTTCCTGTGCTCTGTACCAGAATGGTCAAAATATGTACCGTGCTGTACTTCCTGTGTGTACCCGGCTTATGTAAGCGTCCTGTGGGTGTGAACAGTTGGATTTGACATTTGTGCAAATAACTTTGCAAGTAAACTGAAATTTTCTATATAACACACGTTTTCATACGCTACTGATTTGCATATATCAGATGCATTCATAATCCAGCTCACTTACATATCCCTTTAACCTCACTGTGATATATAAACTATGTTATACAGTATGAAAAAAATGCAAAGAGCCCCTGTGCAAAAAAAAAAAAAAAAAAATGTGGGAAGGGGGAGAAGCTTTCTCACAAAAGATTAACTTTCCAATTCTCTGTATTTTTTAAGTTAATGAAAAATTTTATCTACTTAAAATTACTGTAATTATTTAAAGGACTATAAATGACCAAAATATTTTTAGAAGCCCAAAGAAAGATTATTTGAATAATTACCCAAAAAAGTACAAGATGGAAAAAATATATTTTTGCATAATATTTATTTAGATTAACTGCATTTGAGGCTATGATGGTTATTTCATATAGGGGAAATTGTTACACACAACCGCTGTGTAGCTTTGTGAATCTAGGTCTATGTGCATTTAGCAATATGGTAAGTACATACACCTGTTGGGCAAGAAGTTAGGGCTCACCATGGCTCTGGCTTCTTCTCGTATTGAAGGCACTGCTAGTATGCTGTAGAGAGCTCCATTAACATAGGGACGTATCTGCAAGGCAATAAATATTAGATACTATATAATTTCCTTCAGAGAAGCACCAGAGAACTTAGGATGGGACATTCAACACGCAATTTAAAAATAAAACTGTAAACCAAACTCACCATCATTTGGTGGTGATTTATAAACAGGTGAAAAAGAGCATGCAGACATGAATAGAGGATATTGTGGAGGATATTACAATGCCCTATTAACCCTTCTTAACACTACAGTATCCATGTGTCACTCTTCAGTTATGCTCACCTAATTTATACATTTCTATGAGAATCTAGTTGTTATGATATTAAAGAAAGCGAATATCACAGGCACACTGAATCAGCAAACATAGCTAAACAGAAGTGAAACCAGGATACAAAGGCAGAAACAGATATTAAAATAACAAACTCATTCTTATGGTGTGCCATAAGGAGTCAGGCCAACTTATCCTTTACAGAGGGAATTCCATGGTGATAGTTTTCTGCCAATCACAAGGGTTCATGGATAAAAAGTTTTCTGAATATAATCCATGTTTGAGGTCATTTTGACTGCTCGTAATATATCCTCACTGTAAAGGAGACACTTCAGGAGGCAGAAGAAGCATTGGAACTGGTTTAACTGTAGAACAGCTCAAGGCTTATGTTTGCTTTAGTAGAGAAATCTAGATATACCGTATATACTCGAGTATCAGCCGACCCGAGTATAAGCCAAGGCACCTATTTTACCACAAAATACTGGATAAAATGAGTGACTAGTATAAGCAGAGGGTGGGAAATGTGCTGCCCCCTGTGTTCCTCTTGTTAGAGAGACACAGGGGGGGGGGGGGGGGTTAGAGAGACACAGGGGGGGGGTTAGAGAGACACAGGGGGGGGTTAGAGAGACACGGGGGGGGGTTAGAGAGACACGGGGGGGAGACTGACTCTAGTATAATCCGAGGGGGCCCTTTTTAGCCTTAAGAAAAGGGCTGAAAAACTCAGCTTATACTAGAGTATATACGGTACATACAGTCAGGTCCATAAATATTGGGACATCGACACAATTCTAATCTTTTTGGCTCTATACACCACCACAATGGATTTGAAATGAAACGAACTAGATGTGCTTTACCTTCAGACTTTCAGCTTTAATTTGAGGGTATTTACATCCAAATCAGGTGAACGGTGTAGGAATCACAGCAGTTTGTATATGTGCCTCCCACTTTTTAAGGGACCAAAAGTAATGGGACAACTGGCTGCTCAGCTGTTTCATGGCCAGGTGTGTGTTATTCCCTCATTATCCCATTTACAAAGAGCAGATAAAAGGTCCAGAGTTCATTTCAAGTGTGCTATTTGCATTTGTTGCTGTTAACTCTCAATATGAGATCCAAAGAGCTGTCACTATCAGTGAAGCAAGCCATCATTAGGCTGAAAAAAAAAAAAAACCCATCAGAGAGATAGCAAAAACATTAGGTGTGGCCAAATCAACTGTTTGGAACATCCTTAAAAAGAAAGAACGCACCAGTGAGCTCAGCAACACCAAAAGACCCGGAAGACCACGGAAAACAACTGTGGTGGATGACCGAAGAATTATTTCCCTGGTGAAGAAAACACCCTTCACAACAGTTGGCCAGATCAAGAACACTCTCCAGGAGGTAGGTGTATGTGTGACGAAGTCAACAATCAAGAGAAGACTTCACCAGAGTGAATACAGAGGGTTCACCACAAGATGTAAATCATTGGTGAGCCTCAAAAACAGGAAGGTCAGATTAGAGTTTGCCAAACAACATCTATAAAAGCCTTCACAGTTCTGGAACAACATCCTATGGACAGATGAGACTAAGATCAACTTGCACCAGAGTGATGGGAAGAGAAGAGTATGGAGAAGGAAAGGAACTGCTCATGACCCAAAGCATACCACCTCATCAGTAAAGCATGGTGGTGGTAGTGTCATGGCGTGGGCATGTATGGCTGCCAATGGAACTGGTTCTCTTCATTTATTGATGATGTGACTGCTGACAAAAGCAGCAGGATGAATTCTGAAGTGTTTCGGGCAATATTATCTGCTCATATTCAGTCAAATGCTCATCGGACGGCGCTTCAGAGTGCAGATGGACAATGACCCGAAGCATACTGCAAAAGCAACTAAAGAGTTTTTTAAGCGAAAGAAGTGGAATGTTATGAAATGGCCAAGTCAATCACCTGACCTGAATCCGATTGATCATGCATTTCACTTGCTGAAGACAAAACTGAAGGGAAAATGCCCCAAGAACAAGCAGGAACTGAAGACAGTTGCAATAGAGGTCTGGCAGCGCATCACCAGGGATGAAACCTAGTGTCTGGTGATGTCTATGCGTTCCAGATGTCAGGCTGTAATTGACTGCAAAGGATTTGCAACCAAGTATTAAAAAGTGAAAGTTTGATTTATGACTGTTAATCTGTCCCATTACTTTTGGTCCCTTAAAAAGTGGGAGGCACATATACAAACTGTTGTAATTCCTACACCGTTCACCCGATTTGGATGTAAATACCCTCTGAAAGTGTGCAGTTAAAGCACATCTTGTTTGTTTAATTTCAAATCCATTGTGGTGGTGTATAGAGCCAAAAAGATTATAATTGTGTCAATGTCCCAATATTTATGGACCTGACTGTATATACACAGGTATATATATATATATATATATATATATATATATATATATATATATATATATATATATATATATATATATATATATATATATATATATATATATATATACACACACCAAGTACTTTTGTAAATAAATTATCTTAATCTGCACGCGATGTTCCTAAATATGCACCCTATGTGTATAGTCTCTCGGAACATGATACATAGTAGATCACATACCTCATGGTTTTCATGTCCAAGCAGGTCGGACAATACTTTCAGCACATGGCCAGCAGCCTTGGCACACATTCTCTTTCCTGTGCAAGACAAAGGAAAATGACTAGCACACATGATCCTGAAAAGGCTCCCATGTGTTAAATAGTACTATTTCCACCAGATGTAACCGTTAACCAACTTTTATGGCTCATCCTTTGAAGTACCCCAGTACAGATTTTTTTTGTTGTATTTTGGTGACATATGAAATAAGAAAATACACTGAATTCAAACTGAATTGAATTGAAATGACAACAAAGTGTGAAAAGACAGTCACACACACTATGCATATGCACACAAATCACACTTACTCACCAGCACTTCGGAGGCACAGATTCATGAGCAGAGCAACAGAATACTCCACACTGTAATCGGACAGACGATCAGTGTCTTCCAGCTCCTGCACCAACCAAAAAATAAGGCCGTCCTGAATCATGGCAGATTGCATAGCGCGTCTGAATGGGACAGAAAGAAGCTTGCTTAAAAATCGGCTTAACACCACTATGTGGAAAATACTATGCAACATTGACAATGATTCAGTAAAAGAAAAAGCCTCAGACTTTTTGTGCCTTTATTACCACTCATCCACTTAAATCAACAATGGCTTAATTCATGATATTTTTTCAGGCAGTAATATGGTTAAGTAGCTTTAAACAAAAATGTAATTAAAATTGGAACTTTATTTATAGAAAATATTCTTAGATTGTAAGTTTGTGAGTTTTAAATATTGTACATTTGATTCGAAACTCAAAAACAGGGCCCTCCATTCTTTATAAGGTGTTACGTTTGTTTTTTGCCATGTACTAAACCCCTGTAGAGTGTTGGCGTGATATAAATAAAGATAATAATAATAATCATAATAAAAATGAAAAAAAAAAAGAAGAAAAGAAGCACTCTTTTGCTAAAACCAATAAAGAGAGAGAGACATAGCATTCACCTTTGACAAAAGCAGCACATAGGGCGTGGAAACTGTTGTGAGGTCATCAATTTAGTGATAAAACCAATTCAGCCTTTGGGGCACATTTATACACACTTAAAACTGCTCTTAATACTGCCACAGATTCTATTCGTTCCTTGCGATTACAAGTTACCAGCCCACAATCACTACGGGCCAGCCAAAGACGAACATTTGTCCTTTGCACATTAAAACTCTATTAGTGTTATAACAGCTAAAATATTATGAGCTCTAAATAATTAAAGTTACACAAAATCAATATTCCTTTAGACCATAGCGCTAGCTCACAAATAAAATCGAACCTGCAACTGAAATAAAAAAAGTATCAAGTTTCTGTCAAAAATATTACGAGTACAAAATAGGACTCGCAAGGGCTTTTTCAAAACACTTATTAAAGCTGCAGCAGCAAGTAAACACACACTACTGTACTTTAAAAGCACAGGGAAGCATGGAAACACATTAGAATTACTTGCACAACATTCTCAAACCCATAAATATGCAATTAAAAAATATATTTATTTATTTAAATGTTATTTCTGAATAATATTGATTAAGGAACTCAATAGGTTAATACATATCATGAAACCCACACGGAGTAGATGATCTAATTGCTAACCCAATCAGCAAATATTACTTATTGGCACTAATTAATTCTTAGCCTCCGATTACAGGTTATGTGTAACTTCCATGTTTTACTGACATCATGATGACGATCTCAATTACTATTGGCTGTGTCTAAGAAGTAAATTAAGTGCTTGCTTAAAAATCTTCAGATCATATGATCACTCCCCCTGAAACCAGACTTAAAAAGGCAGAGTTTACGAGTTCAGCCTTGAGGTTGGAAATTGCCAAATTTGTGAGTTCAAGACATGTGCGAGCAGAATATGGCCCATTGTTAGGGGTTTAGTTGGTAGGGTTTAATTAAGGAAGGTCTATCTACATTTTATTTTTATCCGTGTGGATGGTATTTTTTTATTTTAATTACTAGAGTCTACTTTGGCAGAATTTCCTGATATTGATTGGTTTTGGATATGTTTTGTCCACTTTGTGATCGTCAAGTTGCAATTCTGTTTTAGTGGAATGATAGCTATGGCAAAGAAAAAATGGGCCAATCAACTAGAGAGCAATCTGGATGGTTTAGCAAGCTTGTGGAGCTATATGCCCTCCATATAGGAGGACCCCTTCAGGGGACATAGGGTATTCCTTCTCCTTAATCTTAAAGAAAGCATAAACTAGAGAGCACTTAGGAGGCCGAGACATTCAGTGTTTGTTCTGTCTCTGCAGTGGTTTTGGCAATAGCAGTTTTTATAATATTTGTAAAAATAAAGTTCTAATTTTAATTGCATATTTGTTGCTAGTATTTTGGTGTCAAGCACCGGTATTTCTTTCAAAAGGTTATTTCTCGAATCATAAATAGATTGAAATGTCAAGTACTCTATAAGAAATGTTCCTTCAAAATCACCATAGAAATAACTTTGATACAATAATTACCTGATAAAACATCTATCACACTCTTTTATATTAACAACATATACTCTGGGGAAAATGTTGAATCAAATGAATTATTCAATGAAGAGAAGTAAATAAAAAACATTTTACTTAGAATACATTTCTGCATACAAAAAGGAGGAACAATGTATCATATCCAGTAGAGTTAGTTTTATGTTTGCAGCAAGGACACAAGGGCAAAACACATTATTGTTATTATTGTTACTTTTTATTTGCCCAATGTGTTGGCTTTTTATCTTGCCAAGATAAAGTAGATAGATAATGAAATTATATTTACCCAAATAAATCTTTTCATTCTAGCTTTTATGAAGAATACAATAGGTATCAGTGAAACTCTTTATTTGGACATTAGCAAAGCAGACATTACTGTGCAACAGGCAGAACCAGATCTGGTTCCCAGAATTCTATTAGCTTAGAGGCATATGGAAGTTTTTTGATTTACTAGGTATGTAATTACCTATGTATCTATTTACTTGCACATACTTTGCTTATACGATCAGTTTTACTGCCTAGAATTAAACATTTCTTTAAAAAATAATTAGTCCCGGTTTGGTTTTGCCCACTGCAGAGTATGCAAACACAGAATTTGTTGGGCTTTATGCGCTGTGTAGTGTCCTAGCCTATCAGGGACCACATCTAAGCTGCACATTGCAAAATGTTGCTGAGAGATGGTCACTGATTGGTTAGTATGAGACACAGCACAATCAGTACTACAGAGTCTATGCTTTCATAAGCTGCAGATCACAGACCCAAGCAGGTAGTATTTGGTTGGATTTTAGGCAGTAAAAACAGAGCTTATAAGCACCTCTTAATAAAAACAAAATGTAAATATATACACACATGTATATTATATACCTAGTATAATCCAGGAACCTTCCATAGCCCTTAAAAATTAAAACCATGTTTAACTTATTGGAAGGAAGGTGTGATGTGTGTGCTTAGCAGTGGTAAAATGAACTGTAGAAAAACACTTGAACTGAATTACATAAACCCTGGGTATGCATGACTGTATCTTGCTGGATATTCCAATGTTACCTAAGGCTGAGCTTCTGCAGAGTGCCTAGGACATTCTCCCTGGAGACAGAATCCTTCTCTTCAGCCTTCAGGGTTTCCTCCAGCGAGCGTAGCAAACATGGATTCTGGGAAAGATAAACCCGACCTGCAGAAGAAGCAAGAAATTACCTCAGTAAAATATCACAATTTACTACATGCCACACATGTACTTCCAAAACAACTTTTCAACCAGTATAAATTCACTTCCAGTTTGTGGGTAAGACACGTAAAGTGACTGGCAGACTATTGAAAGTTACCTCTGAAATTTGACACAGCAGAGGTTCAAATATTGTACAACTGAAAAAGATAGGCAATAAGTAAGTACTTTCTCCAGTGAAGGTTTTTAAAAAGCTTTTTCGTTCTAATCCAATGTTTACTCATCAACTAGCTCATAATATCTCATCCCTCTCCCCAGAGACAGGAAAGAGGATTTGAGACACTGGTGTACTTCTCACAAATTAGACAGGATAGGCTTTTGGTTCGAAAATGACTGAATCATCCTCTGTGAACAATTTAGGAATAACTTTAACATCCCTCCGTACAGAATTTTTTAATGATTATAAAATTAAGACACCGGGTGACTAATATAACCAAAACTCATGGCCCTCCAAACCATCAATATGTCAAAACATTCCTTTAACCAGAGGCATTCTAGGCTCCTTGTATGACATCTTCAATTCCCCAATAATGACCCAAAACCTCCCTTCATGGTTAAATGGGAGTCTGATTTAGATCAGGAATGGAAGAACAATAAATGGCTTGAGTCATGCACCAATCTTTTGAAGGTCTCTATAAAAACTATAATCTGTGAGAAACCTCTATAAAAGTCCTACATAGAGAATACTTCACTCCATCAAGACTACATAAGATTAAACCCCAAAATAGTAACAATTTCTTCAGAGGCTGCCAGATCGATGGTGACTTCATCCATATTTGGTGCAATTGCCCTATAGTTCAGGATATCGGGAAGAAGACAATCCAATTAGCTTCCTAAAATCGAATCTTGCCTCCTAGGCATTCACAACAACTTAAATACATCACAAAAAAACTATTTAAATGTATAGCATTAGCTACTAAAAATATTATAGCTAAAAACTGGAAAGCCCAGTCTATCAACGTCTACAGCATCACACATAAAGTCAACTTCATACTGCTTAACGAAATGCTAACACACATTTCAATAGACGCCTATCCCCTATTCTTACAAATATGAGAACCTTGGCTAACATCCCCAGATTGCATATCTCTCCCATAAGTCTTTTACAAACTACCAAACCCTCCTTTTTGGCAGGGAGCAAAAAGACCGAAAGAACCTGGACCTCAGTGCTGACTCAGGAGATGGAGATTAAGGTAAATCATACAATTCTAACTGATCCTTCCTAAGGATTCCTAAATTAACGTCTTGTAAGGAGGACGCTTCTTCGCCACCTTATTTCTTTCCCCTTTTCCTTTTCATTTCTCCCTGATTTATTTATTTATTAATTGAATTCACATTGTTTAAATACTCAGACAAATTGCCCCCTCATGTCCTAATGCTTGTTTTAATTTATCAGACAGATAGAGATAAGCTTTAAATTTTTAATCTGCTACATCCTTGCTTACTTTCTGTGAATTTAATATGGGCAGACTAAATAAAATATTTAAATAGTAGAGGGAAAATTAAAAGGTTAACAAGTTAATTTTGTTGATAATTGATTTTTTATAAATACAAACTTCAAAACCATTAAAAAAAAAAATGAAGAAGACATTTTCCTGATACAACATTTTTTATTTTTTTATTTCTCTCTCTTTAAACAATCAAGGAACTTTATACAAACTGCTTCACATATATATTTTGTTCAATTTAAAAATGTGATACAAACTGC